>CM020503.1:27692759-27720259 GCA_009823395.1 Thamnaconus septentrionalis
CACCGTCTCCACCTCCGCCGCCGCGCCAGCAGGGGGCGCTGCGGCGGCGCTGGCCGAGGGGAACCCGCGGAAGCGACGTCCACCGTCGACGGGGTTCCCCTCGCCAACGACCTCGCCAACGACCTCACCTCCTCCTCCTCCTCCGCCGCCCCCGTCAACTCCTTCCCTCCCTCCAGCGGCTCCGTGGTCTCGCTGGTGCCGCCGGGCAACTCGGCCGCGCTCCCGGGCGGTCCGCCCACGCAGGGTGACCCCCTGACAGGCGCCGGCAGGCCGCAGCTCCAGCAGATGCTGATGCAGAGCCCGGTCCCGGGTCCCGGACCCATCGGCCTGCAGATGCAGCAGCTGCAGAACCAGCTGAGTCGACACCTGCAGCAGCAGCAGCCGCCCGCCGCCAGCAACCAAGACTCGGGCGTCATCAACATCAACAGCACCGACGAGGAGGACGAGGACGAGGAGGAGGACATGGAGGAGGACGAGGAGGAGCTGGAGGACGAGGAGGACGAGGAAGGGCTGGACGAGGAGGACGAGGAGGAGGTGAGCGACTTCGGCGAGGACTTCTACGACGGCGAGGATCTGGAGGAGTACGACGAGGACGAGGAGGACGAGGAGGAGGAAGGGGAGGAGCTGCTGGAGGACGAGGAGGACGGGGACATACCTCCTCTGGAGAGCGGCGAGGACAAAGCGGAGGAGGCGGGGATGGAGGAGGAGGGCGAGCTGCTGCAGGCGGCCGTGCAGGAGGCCGGCATCGCCAGCTTCAGCGTGGAGGAAGGAGCGGAAGGAGGCATCGAGGAGATCCAGAGCGGCAGGGCGCTGTTTGGAGAAGACCGGATGAAGGTGCAGGAGGTGGAGAGCATCGGCGTCCTGGAGGAGGCGCGCGAGGGAGACGGCGAGGAGGACGAGAGCGAGAGGATGGACGACCCCTCCATGCCGCAGATCCTGTGTGTCACCGGCGGAGCGATGGAGGAGCGGGAGGAGGAGGAGGGGGAGGGGCTGGAGGGGGAGGAGAGGAGGATGGTGGGAAGACGGGAGGAGGAAGAGGAAGGAGAGCTGGTTGAGGATTCGAGCCCGTGGCCCACGGAAGGAAACGCAGCCGAGCGGAAAAGCACTTGCGGAGATGAGACGCTCGCCAAGGAGCAGCAGGTAGGGGGCGCCGTCCTTTTAACTCCTAGAGGCTGCCATTGGCTGCCTTTCCATGACCCCTAGCATTGCGCAAAACCTAAATATGGCAATAAAAACCTGGTGATGGAAACAACTAAACTTGGAAAAACTTCCAAATAAAATCAGATTGAAGAGATTCCTCAACAAAGTTTTAATAATTCCACCAAAACTACAGTGAGCTTTAACTCTGCTCCAAACTCCTCCAATAAACTGCACACTGTCACAGATTCATATGAAACCAACGAGACGACAGCGAATCAAACTATTGAACTATTAAATTATTAAGCAGTTGAACATGTTGGTGCAGCTGCTGCTCCAGTGCTCCACCTTATTTCCATTATAAACTGCAGATGATTGGCCAACTAAAGCTTCATCTTCTCCTTGGTGGTGGTGGCAACTGGATCTCCAGGTTGAGTTCAGTCTGAGAGGCTCTCAGGGCTTCTTATCCAATCACAGGACGCCTACCTGTGAAGCTAGCAGCTAACAGCTAGCTGGTCTCGCCATCGCAGTCTCCACATCTGATTGGCTGTCGCTGCTGACGGTGGTGCGTTCACTGACAGCCAACAGGAGGCTGCAATGTTGATTCTGAAGGCCTCAGGCAGATTTGATAGAACCTGACAACACAAGCTAGCTGGGATATGATTGGATAAGAACTCTACTGTAGTGTGCTTAGCCCAGCAGTGAAGACCTCGCTGGTCCTGACGGCCCACCACTGCACTATGGTGCTGAGGGAAGAGGTTTTTTCTCCACTGCAGTTGACTTTCTGCTCTATCAGACCCAACAGGAACCAGGAACCCAACAACACGCACACGACGTTGTTCTCGGCGACGGCCCCTCACCCGGCCGTCACAAGGAGCAGCCCTCAGCCCCTCCAGATGGAGAGCCGGGTTCTGCAGTGCCAGGAACCTCAGCAGAGCCCAGCACGGAGGAGCAGGAGGACCCGGACACCAAGGAAGGGGAGTTAATCAAAACGGAGCATCAGCCGAAGAACGAAGGAGACGACAACGGAGGAGAAAGTGAGGGAGAGGACAGTAAGGGGCTGAAGAGGAAGAGAGACGAGGTGCACGGAGAAGAAGATGCGGGGCAAAGCCCCGATAAAAAAAGGGTACGAAAAATATTGTTTTTTACATTTTTGGATTGGTTTTATTCCAGTTTGTGATCTTGTTCAGTTCTGCCTTATAGCAGAAACTCAACCCTCAACATCCATCCATCCATCCATCCATGCACCCACCAACCCACCAACCCACTCATCCATCCATCCATCCATCCACCCACCCATCCATCCCTCTTGTGTGCGGTTGACTTCCAGACGTGTCTAAATCCCTTCTCTCCGTTTGTCCCTCAGATGGATGAAGACGCCATGGCCTCCATGTTGGCTGATTTTGTTGCGTGTCCGCCCGATGACGAAGACGGTGCCTCCGGGTCGACCCAGTCGTGAGCTCAGTCGGTCCGAGACGGATCGGATTTACAACCGTCATGGACGCTACTGTGGTTCTTGAAGACCGTGTAGCGTGAGAAACATTTCCAGGGACAATTCTTCTTCTTCTTCTTCTTCTTCTTCATCTTCATCATCATCATTGTGTGGTTGCCTCATGTTGCCAATTTCAAGTTTCTCGGGCGTGGACAACGTGGTGGTGGAAGCAGAGTGAGACTTCTAATATAGGACCTTATTGTCCTCATCTTCTTTAATCCATCATGCAAAACCGGTCTTACAGTACAAACTGTGCAAGTTTTCTTGGATTTGTTTTAAATCATGTTTGTTTGTTTGTTTGTTTTGTCACGCACTTGTAACAAAAAGTAAAAGAAAAAAAAAATCTGACTTATTGTCTTGGGTTTTGACTTGGATTTGATTTGGTGTATGTTTTCTTTTAAAATTTGAATGTCAGTTTTTCTACGTGACAAAAGCAAACTCATTAAATGGATTGACAAGACAACACAAGAAAACACAATTGTGTTTTTAAATGAAGGTTTTTATTGTAAAGGGAGAAAAAAAACAACAACCCTATAACACCCTTTGTGAAAACTGCCCCCCCTCACACACGTGTTAAAACACAACTGGTTTATCACACCAGAGTTCAATTTCTGTTGCCACACCCACCCAGGCCTGATTACTGCCACTCAACGTATCCCTTAAATAGGAGCTGGCTGACAAAGTGGAGTAGACCAAAAGCTCCTCAACATCATGGTAAGAGCTGAAGAGATTCAGGAACAATTGAGAACCAAAGCCATTGAGATCTTATCAGGCTTGCTTATAAAGTTTTCGGAATCCCGCGACCCTGCAGCGAGAGCCGTTACCCACAAATGGTGGAATCGTGGAGCGGCGGTGAACCTTCCCGACCAGGCTGACCGAACAAGAACGCAGCGACCACCTATCCAAGAGGTGACGACAACATCCAATGAACTGAAGGTCGGTGTTTGTGACTCCACCAGAAGAGAGACGCTGGTCCAAATTGGGCTGCATAGCCAAGAGCTCCAAGACAAAAACCACGGCTGAGCGAGAAGAACACAAAGGCAGATCTCGTTTTGCCAGAAAACATCTCGATGAGCCCCAAGACTTTTTGGAAAACACTGTGTGGACTGAGGAGACCAAAGTTGACCTTCTTGGAAGATAAATTCACAGCAGATCTTATGCCATCATGGACTAATGGTGGGCCGTGATTTTTTTTTAATTCTTCCCCCTTTCCCTCCCTCCTTTAAGAGAGGGATGATGGGGGGTAGAATGTACAGCCTGATCAGGTGAGGAGGGTTCGGTCCGATCAGACAAAATATAGTCCACTACCAGTTTTGCTTCATCATAAGTGTGGATGTATCAAACATTGGGGTCCTATACTTGTCAATTTCTTGTACTCAGGAACTCTTCCTGTTTCTGTGTTTACCACATTTAATAGAGATTAGCACGCTAGCGGCCACATTGGCGTCTTCAATTATATAGCAGGGGGCAAACAACATAACCCGGAAGTGGGCGTAGTTGGCTTCAAACCTCAAAGTAAGCCTCCGACGCCACTTTACTCCCGTTCAGACGATGGCGCTGTCGCGGCAATAAACGCGGAAGCGGCGGCTGTTTGGCGCAGTCGCAGAGTCACGCAGCGCCATTTCCCTTCCATTCATCGGTATCGAGGCCTACATCGCTTTCGGGTAGGTTTTTCCACTATCTTTCGTCTTCTCGCCGAGGCTTTTTCAAAACCTAGGCCTAGCTCCCCGTAAACAATATAGGTAACATTAAGCGCACATTTCAATAAAGTATGAGGTGTAAAGTGCTGGTTTTCTGCTATAGATTCAAGATCTTCTCCACGGGCTCTTACACTGGGAACCCGCGGCCTGTGTTGTTAGCCAGCTAGCCACTAGCTAATGCTAATTGTTTATCATAGCACGAGAACGGCCCTTCCGGTGGTGCAGTAATGGGTGCATGCAGTTTTAGAAGTACTCTCGTTGAAGTATAAATCAACTTTTTATTTTATTTTATTTTATTTTTTTAAATGATGAAATATCTATTGGTATTCCTTGGCCATACATTGCTAATGAGCCGTAACCAGCGTCGCCTCCTGCTGGTGTCGGTCACGTGACATTCTCTGTTGCAGCTCCGCATCCGATTTTAAACGTCGTTGCAAAAACTTGCGCTGCTCGTTCAGTGTCGAACCAGATTTGCGTTGATTGGGTTGATTCTTGATTTAAAACAATTGTCGATTCATATGATTCTTGATTGCGAAATTGACGCAGTGCACGGTGGCTCAATAATTGGGTGAATTGTGGCGTCGAAACGGAATACACTTTGTATGACGTGTTGCTTTGCATTGATTGAAAGATTGTACCAACTGATTCCAATGGTGAAAACAAAACTAATGCTAAGCTTAAAAAGTAATATTTATGCTCAGTCTGTATATAAAAAAAAATAATGCTACATCAATATAATTGCATAAATAAAACATAAGCCCAGCTGACGTTTTCATCCAGAAGGCTAAGAAGACTAAATTGTACACAAATAACACAAGTCACAAGTGTTTTGTATGCGTTTTCTTTTCAAGATAGAAACGCTTTAAGTATGTCATAATAATAAAGTAATACATTTAATCTTTTTAGCGCTTTTCAAAGTCCTCAAAGACACTTTACAAAAGTAACTTTAAAATATATCAGAGTAAAGTTTGCAATTAAAAAAGTACTTCTAACAACAATGGCTCCTTCCTGTTTGTCGCCGCACCACAGTTTATGCATCCCCTCTCTTCGTAGGTTATCGTCAT
Source organism: Thamnaconus septentrionalis (assembly GCA_009823395.1). Taxonomy (NCBI): domain Eukaryota; kingdom Metazoa; phylum Chordata; class Actinopteri; order Tetraodontiformes; family Monacanthidae; genus Thamnaconus; species Thamnaconus septentrionalis. Next base: position 27,698,153 of record CM020503.1, read on the forward strand.
GGTGAAAATCTTTATCGGCAACCTCTCCAGCACGGCCACGGCTGAAGAACTGCGGATTCTATTTGAGAAGTATGGCAACGTCTCGGAGTGCGACATTGTCAAAAACTATGGGTTTGTCCACATGCCCAACACGTTTGAGGCAGAGCAGGCCATTCAGAACCTCAACCAGCACGAAATGCATGGCTGGCCCATGAACGTGGAGATCAGCAAAGGGCGGCCCAAGGCCACCACCAAGCTGCACGTCAGCAACCTGGGCGAGGGCGTCACCAGCAATGTCCTGCGCGGCAAGTTTGAGGAGTTTGGCCCGGTGGTGGAGTGCGACATCGTCAAAGACTACGCCTTCGTCCACATGGAGCGGATGGAGGACGCCATGGACGCCATTGAGAAGATGGACAACACTGCCTTCAAAGGTGACCGACCGCCCGGGTGGAGCCAAGTCGCTTGTCTGTCGTCTGTATAATTTACATTCGGCTTCATTTCTGTTAGAAGTGAAAACTTTTCTCATTGGTTTGTCCTCAGCAAATCGACATTTCTCGACTCGGTGGTCTGAAAAATAATGTCTCATAACTGTAAAGTTAATTTTTTTTGAATTGTTTTTAGTGCCGCAACACCAAAGAGTACCCCAATTTGTGGTGAATTAAGTCCATCTACTCCAGGAGCTGAGAGCTGCTTCAGGGGTCCTGAGTCTTATGAAGGGCGACCACCTTGCTAGACTCTCCTGGAATAACAAACTCTCTGAGTTATATATTATTATTAATAAAACTCGTCTATGTGAAGACACTTATTAAGTTGACTTAACAAGGTTGGATAAAACTGAGTTTTAACAGGCCTGCGGTGGTGGGGGCAAGTCATGTGGTCCGGGGGGCTACCTGGTGGGGACCCCTGATCTATTCTGTTCTATTACAGCCAATATATGAAGTCTTATTTCTTGTAAAACTGAGGATAATTTCATTAAATTGCACGAGCGAAGTCGCCTGCTGCGGCGGATCTTCTCAAATCGCACTGACTTTCCCACTCACATGCGGCGTGATGGGGGCGTGGCGGCCCGTCGTGTCCATTCTCCACCTTTATCTGGAGAGTAAAGGTCTCTCTCTCTCCTCACTAGGTAAGCTGATGAGCGTCAAGCTGTCCACCAGTCGTCTTCGCACGGCGCCAGGAATGGCCGATCACACCGGCTGCTACGTGTGCGGCAAATTTGGACACTGGTCGAAAGATTGTCACAATAACAATAGCAGTGCGAGAGGCCGCAGCGGGCCGGGGGCCATGGCGGGGCCCTCCACCTGCGACAGGGGCAGCTACGGCATGGCCTCCCTCCCAGAGGCCGAGTACGCGCGCGCAGGCGGCGGCGGCGGCGGCGCCAGCAGCGCAGCAGCGTGCGCTACGCCGGGCGGAATGCTGCCCCCTGCCCCCGGAATGGGCGGCTACAGCTCTGAGCAGGCGGACAGGTATGGCAGAGCGGCGGCGGCGGCGGCGGCGGCGGCGTACTACCCCGACAGGTCGAGGGCCTACGAGCGCGACAACGTGTACAGCAGCGTCGACTACTACCAGAAGTACAGAGTTTGGCCTTACGCTTCGGGCTACGGCTTCAAGGAGCGGCCCATGTCCTACATCCCCCAGATGCCGCCCGCCTCCTCGTCCCTCGCCAAGATCCCCACCAGCGCGGACCCGTACGACCGCCAGCCGCCTCTCCCGCCCTCGGCGGCGGCCGCCTACTGCGCGCAAGACAGCAGCGCAATCAGACGCGTGCCGGTGTCGTCGGCGAGCTACGCCTACGACCAGACAGGCGTGTCTGCCGCGTCCGTCCCCAGGAGCTCCTATAGCGCTGCTTCACGGCCCAAGGATCCCTATTCGTCGCGCTATGCGCCTTATTAAAGCCGTCGCGGCAAAGCTGAGCAATGTTTAAAAAGAATTAAAGTAGAAACGTTCTCAGGAGGATAATGTGCTCTGAATGGGAACCGGTCAGTCTGCGCCATCGTCCTAAAATAATATTTCTAGTCATTTGGAGTTCGGCACCCCTGTTCATTTTTAAACTCCCCACAACTTAAAAGAGAATCCATTTGTTGCCGGTTAATTCATGCAACCTATCAGTGATGCTGTAGTGAGACCAAAGCAGGCGGTCCGCCAACAACGACAACAACCACTTCTGATTCAGCAGGTCGACAACAGAAAGACAGTTTCAACCAGTTGCTGCCATCATCGCACTGCGGCCGCTCGCTCACCGCATCTTCCAGCTCTCGACTGGAGGGGGCGCTGGGTGGGGGGAAAAACGGCAGCATTGTGCGGTCGCATATCTCATGGACAACACGTTGTTGCAGCTCCAAACTTCCTTCTGCATGCACAACACGTCATTGTCATCACACACATTATTTTTTATGGAGACATTTTACCAGGTTTGGTGGAAATGTAGTCTGTGTGGAGGAAACTGCGGTTTCCACGTACACGTGTATACGAGTTGACTCATTTTGCAGTGTAGGCCTTCAATTTGGATTGAAGCTGTTTTCTTTTTTTGTCTCAAGAAACATATTAAATTCACCTAAAGTTGTCTTCTGTATTTTGTCATTTTGCTTGATGCATTATTTTAGCAATGTATTTTCTGTCGTAATCCTATGTCTTTTTTTTTTTTTTTTATGGATTGAATATTAAAACAAACTGTTTTAGTTGCAGAAATGGCTACAACGGAGTCTCGGCTGGATTTCTAGACATTTTAGCTCGGTTGTACAAATAAAGACAAACAAAATATCTACCTTTTGTGTCAAAGATGTAGAGAGAGGGTATGTTTGCTGGCTACTTTGAACTTAGCACGTAACTCGCATATAGTTCTGAAATAAACATCAGTTTGACATCTGTCGCACCCGATTGGATACAATTACGAGGAATGTTGTGCGTTTTTTTTTTTATTTGTTTTTTTGCTGTGGATGCTCATTCAGACCCAAATAATCTTAAAACATTCCAGTTGTCTCAGTCAAAACGCGCGTCTGCAAATGTTACACTACAACCACTAAAGCCTCAGCTGTGCAGAGGTGGTTCGTTAAGCCAATTTAAAAAGTCTTGTCACATCGGTCTTCAAGTGACAGTAATGTTTTGCTGGTATCACTTATTAAAGTTCAGATGATCCATGAGTTTTGTCCTCAGTTGCAACCCCCTGCCGCCGAGTTAACTTCCCTTGAATTTTCCTGTGGGATTCGTTCTTTTCCTTTCATTATTCTCTGTGGGTAGAGGAATGTGAGATAGGATTTAGTGCTTGGGCTCTACAAGTTACGAGGCACTTGTTTTGTGGAAGGTGCCTTTTTTTTGCATTTGGTGGATTTGAAAATGTATTTTTGGTAATGGCTGTATAAACGTATCTGTTCAATGTATGAATGAAAATGAATGCCACTTTTAATAAAGCCAAAAACATTTTGGTGATTGTTTCTTTTTTTGTAAGTAATTTGTATATTTATACAAGAAAAAAAAAAAAAAGACACCGTTTGTTAATGTGTATGTTACCTACAAGGTTGCTGCGAACAACAGAGCACGATTTTAGTTCTTATTCTCATTTCCGTGTTTGTCGCGGCCTTAATTTTTTTTTTTTTTGTCCAATTATTCTTCTAAAATGTCCACAGTAAGATAGATCCCTTAAAAATGTTCACGAGGGTCATTTTTAACGTTAGTACGACATCTCATTTCCAGCGGACGGGGAAGCGCCGTTGGTTTTTAGGTCGCAGAGCGAGCGGAGTGGATGACGTCACAGCCACTCGACCACGCAGGAGAACTGAACAGAAGGAGAAAGTCACGAAGAAGAACTTTGTCGTAGCCGATTGGCCAGGATCCCGCCCAAGCGCTGACCATAGGCCAGGGTTTCAGCTACTTCCTGATTACGCCATTTCTGTGCTCTACGGATTCCCGAAAAGGACATACTTCGAGGTTCGAGATTATTTGTAAAACGTAGAATGCTAATCATTGAAGGTAGCATCGACACATTTTCTCCTCCAATTCCTCAGTTACTATCCGTAGTTAGGCACTGACCCATGGTCCCACAGTATTTTTTAAACAGTTTTGCCAACCCGGAAGTAGTTGCTACCAGAATTTTCAAAATATAAGTTGAGACTGAGCCGAACAATTGACCAGCTATGTTTATTTATGAATTCCTATCATTTAAATTAAACCGGTGTGTGTCTGTGTGGTAGGAGGGGAGTCATACTCTATTATTTAGTGACCTTAAAGACAAGATATTAATGCATCGGCTCCACCTCCATAGTTTTTCTTAATGTCACAAATGTTTCTTGTGATGTATGATCACATTCTGTGACACAATAGATATTCTAGATGAGGGGTGGGCAAACGTTTTGACTGGTGGGGCCACAATGGGTTGTAAAATGGTCAAATGTCTGTCACATTTGACCATTTTACAATGGTCAGGGGGTTAGTGGAGCAGCAGCAGATGGATGGAGTGTGTTGGTGAGCCACCTCATAGGAGGAAACAATCCATCATGGAATATTATGGAGGAAAACATGTTGCTTTAATGTCAGTTGAAAATGAACCAAAGCAAAGTTACAACAAAATCAGTGTCTTTGAAGCCTCACCAGGGTGTTTAGCTCTTTATTGAGACGATTCTTAAAACACTCGGAAAAAAGGATGAAATATAGTTATTTTATTACTAACTTAGTATTAATGTAATTTCTTTAAATTGGGCGGGCCGGATTAAAAATGTTTAACGGGACACATGTGCAAGCCCGGGCCGTAGTTTGCCCATGCCTGCTCTAGATAGGACTCGAGCATTTTTAAGATGCTTTTACTTTGGAAATTTCGTACGGGAAGTAAAAGTTAGAGGAAAACAAGCGTCTACGTTAGTGAGACGAGAATGAGTGAACTTGTAGAGTTTCAGTGGAGGATCCTTTGAAATGTATCAGTTTATTTTATTTTTTTTTTTTTAATATGTAATTTGCTTTCTGTTTATTCCGTCTTTTCTTTCATTTGACGCGTGCTACGAAATGAAACCACCTCCTCGGAAACGAACGAAAACAAATCCCAGTTTGCAACATGCTTCGAAAGCTGCTTCGGAACCGCAGCGGGTGTCACATTGGACGCGGTCCGAGCAGCAGAGGCTCCTCCGAGCCCTGAGGAAGCTCGACAAGGAGGAAGAACTGGACTACGCCTACCTGACCAAAAGCGTTCGCAGTCGGTCCTGTTCAGAGGTAAATGAACAGTTGTGTTTTTGTTTTTTTTTTTTAATCGATTATAATCGTCAAAGTTGGATCCTTCTTTCTGGTTTGTGTCAAATACGGTGTGAAATTCAGCCATCTCTGTGCTTTTGTTTTGTCATTTGCCGACATTCTAACACATCAATCACATTAAACAGTTGAATAAAAGTCAGGAAGCAGTTCAAGTCAAGTCATTATGTATGACTGACACTTTGAGGAAATTGGTTTGGTGTGTGTTTGTTCCCTAAACATGGTGCTACGGTCATGCTTTGTTGTCATGTTGCATTGTCAGAAGACAGTAAAACTATTTTAACAGCCAATCTATTGGTATGGACCTACTACAACAGCATCAATTATTACAAATTATTAACTATTACTTGCATCATTGTGGTTGATCGGGCCAACATAGGTTTTGCATTATTATTATTATTATTATTATTATTATTATTATTATTATTATTATTATTGTCACTGTGCGCTTTGAGATTTGACCACAAATGTAAAGTGTGTTACAACTAAAATCTATTATTATTATTATTATTATTATTATTATTATTATTATTATTATTATTATTATTATAGTAAATAGTTCATGTTGTTTCAACCTGATTTATGCCATTTCCAGTCATCTGGTTTAGGCCTTTCTGAATCTGTCATTAGACGCCCCCTCCTGATTGTTACTCAATATATAGGAGGCCTATAATAACCTGGCAATATTTCATGGATGCAACTTCGTGGCTTCTTTGCATCAAAGCTGCTAAAATCACTTTTTATTCGTTCTTCCGCGAGGTGGAAACCCACCGCCATCGACAAAATTGGACCGCATGACTAAAAATTGCCCCAGTCTCAAACGATGAGGTGAAACTGTTTTCTGCCTTCTAACTTTCCTCCAGGTCCGTGCTGCTGTGGAGTCGCTGAAGGACAAAGTGATTGCGCTCGCGAGCTCAGAGCTGAAGAGAACGCGATGGGAGGACAAGCGTGACAGGAAGCCCATCGAGATGTGGACGTCCTTGGCTTCTGCTGCGGCTGGAACCACTCGAGACTCCATTTCCAAAGCATTTTCCCAGGTGCTGCAGAATATGGCTCACTTTTTCCATATTGTTTGATTGATTCATTTTTTTTTATTTCGAATGGCTTCTGTGCACGTCAACAAAACAATTTCTACAAAATATCAAAAACAACAACAACGAAAGAAATAGTGTCAAACACCCAAGAAATAATAATCAGAATAAGTAATTTTGACATGTAGCATATCCGAAAAGGAGTGAGGCGAAGCAAAACTTATTAAATCTCACCCCCCCCCCCTTTCCCAAAGGTAAAAAAAAATAAATCAGTGCAAAGTTGTGCAACAATAAGGACAAAGTTAATAAATCATTCATACTGAGAAACACAAGCAATCTGATTGAATTAATAACAATGACTATTGTGTAATTATGAAAATAATAATTGATAACAACACAACAATAATAGTGATAATAATAACAAATACTCCACAGAAAGTTGGACAGCCTGGATTCTAAGCAAATTTATCTCTATACTCTATAAAAAATCATATCCCTGTCAAGCGCTTCAAACTGCCTCATGTCTGGACATCCTTTGAGATTCTCGTGCAACCCATTCCACTGCTTCACCCCCCCCCACAAACTGTTGCAATATTTGCAATCGCTTGAACGCACCTCCTGTTTCTGCCCCTGTGTGTCTTCAGATGCTCATCGTTTCCTCCATAGAGCCTCGCACCCTGGCCAACTGTGACCCTCCGCCCAGTCAAAGACCCCCAGGCAGTCACCTGGGTCGCACTGCGGCTGCCGGACCAGCGCCTTGCTCGTGGGTCAGAGGTAGGCCCTCGTTCTGTGGCGCCGCGGGTCATCGGTCATCAGTGAACACAGTGGAAGCCTTCAGTGGCCCAACACGTTCAGGTCGACGCTGTTCCACCTGCAGTGGCCCAAAGCTGAGCAGGCAGTGCTCCAGTGAGGCGCTGTCATGTTGCTGGAACCTGCCGTGTAAATTCACTGCATGCCAGTGATGACTGAGGAGCCTTTGGACTGGGACCAAAGTGTGTTTTATTTCTCAACCCATGTTGCAAAGCCACTCCACTGGGGTCCAGGATGATTGACAGTCAGACGCAGTGCCACAGTTTCCTCCGCGTCCTGGATGGCAACGTTACCTTGATTCTCTTCTGCTGCTGCTGTTTCCAGTTGCTACAGTTCCAAAAGGAAAAGTCCTCCTGCCTCAGCAACGACCTTTGACCCCGGGGGGTGAGCCGGTCATTCCCACCTCTGCTGCTGCTGCAGCAGCGTCTCAGAGCGGTGATGCTGCTGCAGTCCAGCAGGAAGACGCTGCCTCTGCAGCTGCTGCTGCTGCTCCGTCTCCCTCAGCAACAGTTGATGGGAAGTGTGGTCCCACAGGTGCACCCCACCCCCCCTCCACGGACCCCCACACCACCTCGACGGGGGTCTCCAGCTCGGTGGACTTTGAGAAGATCTATCGCTTCCTGTGTGCCGTCCAGAAGCCCAGCGACCAGAATCACCTGACGGCCATGGGTGAGTCGACCCGACCCTGAAGCAGAACCCAGGAGCAGAATCACAGAGTCAGAGAGTCAGAGAGTCAGAGAGTCAGAGAGTCAGAGAGTCAAAGAGTCAGAGAGTCAGAGAGTCAAAGAGTCAGAGAGTCAAAGAGTCAGAGAGTCAGAGAGTCAAAGAGTCAAAGAGTCAGAGAGTCAGAGAGTCAAAGAGTCAGAGAGTCAGAGACCCAAAGTGTAGTCCACAGTAAAAGAGTCAGAGAGTCAAAGAGTCAGAGAGTCAAAGAGTCAGAGAGTCAAAGAGTCAAAGAGTCAGAGAGTCAGAGAGTCAGAGAGTCAAAGAGTCAGAGAGTCAAATTTATTCCACAAAAATAGAAACGCTCTCTCTGCCTCTCTCTCTCTCTCTCTCTCTCTCTCTCTCTCTCTCTCTCTCTCTCTCTCTCTCTCTCTCTCTCTCTCTCTCTCTCTCTCTCTCTCTCTCTCTCTCTCTCTCTCTCTCTCTCTCTCTCTCTCTCTCTCTCTCTCTCTCTCTCTCTCTCTCTCTCTCTCTCTCTCTCTCTCTCTCTCTCTCTCTCTCTCTCTCTCTCTCTCACTATCTCTCTCTCTCTCTCTCTCTCTCTCTCCTTCCCTCTCTCTCTCTCTCTTTTAAAAATTTTAAAAAGGAAAACGGTCCTGAAGCTGCGACCCAATCAAAGCAGCATTGCGACCCACTTTTGGGTCACAACCCACCAGTTGTATAACAGTAACATTGACAGTAATAGTAATAACATCAGTAAAATAACCAGTAGAGCAGCAGTAGTAGTAGTAACCGTGTAATAGCACAGACGCTCTCCTTCTCCCTGCTGCCACTCTCATCTCATTGTCCTGTGTTTCCTCCTCCAGAGGGCGCTGTTGTGTTGGACCTGCTGATGTCTCTGCCTGAAGAGCTTCTGCATCTGAACTGCAGGAAGCTGCGAGAGCACCTGATCCAGGTACACGCCCCCTCTAGGTGATCTTTATTGAAATGACGCTGGAAACGATGGAAAGATGGAGGAAATGCAGCTGTTTGATGACTGACTGACTATTAATAGAATCTCTTCAAGTTCAGCGGGCCGGATTAAAGAGCTTGACGGGCCCCATATAGCCCCCGGGCCGTAGTTTTGTGACTGGTCAGAAGAGAATCCAACATGTTGTGTCTGATCTTCACGCTCTCGGTTCTTCTCCAGGTGTTCCAGTGTCTCACCTCCCCGGCCGACTCCAGCGACCCCTCAGAACTGTTCCGGTCCCTGAGAGAGGTCATCGCCGGCCAGGAGGGGCAGCAGCAGCAGCAGCAGCAGCAGCAGCAGCAGCAGCAGCAGCAGCGCCCCCCAGTGGCCCACAGAGCCACAGAAAAAGCAGCCAGCCAACTGCACCTGGTGACATCACAGAGAGCAGAAGCACGCAGCCAGGTGGAGCTGACAGCCAATCGGCAGCGAGCCGCCGGAGCCCCTCCGGCCAATCAGGTGGCAGCTCTGCTGCTGGCGTTTACCCTCCTCTCAATCCTTTCCTGGTGCCGCCGGAGCTGCTGAGGAGGAAATAGTTTGAATTCTGCTGCATCGTATGGGGCGATCGAGTCGCCTTGGTCTCTCTCTCTCTCTCTCTCTCTCTCTCTCTCTCTCTCTCTCTCTCTCTCTCTCTCTCTCTCTCTCTCTCTCTCTCTCTCTCTCTCTCCCCCTCCTTGTCATTTTCATTTCATTTTTAATTTTAAACCCCTCTGATTCCTGATTGCTGCTGTGTTCATTTTTTACTTTTGCCTCTTAATAATAAAATAATAATCAAACTTTTAAACACACGATCATCAAAGCGCTTTATCATTGGGCCTTTAAAATGAAACATTGTTTTTGTTGTTGTTGTTAATAAATATCCAGTCTAATTTATCTGCGAGGACTTGGGGTGAAATACATTGTCAACCCTCTGATTGCTGGAGTGAGCCAGGGCGGCTGTGGACAGTTGACTGAGAGACCAACCAGGCATTACTTTTTGCCAAAGATGTAAAATGTGTTCTGTTCAGATCTAAACTGTGATGACGTGAAAAAAAAAAATGAAATAGGAAATGCTTTGTTATAAATCATGCTGAAGTAGGATTACACAGTGTGAGTGATCAGCTGTTCAGAACGGCCCCAAATCATAACTACTGTAATAATGATTGTTTATTTATGAAGTTTCCTATCCTGCTTGTTATTGTGTGCATCTTTAAAGCCTGTTTAAGGCATTAAAGTTTGTTTTCATTTGAACAGAAAAAAACAAAACAATACAGTCAAAATGTGCACTTATGCATAGTGAGAGCAGCATGGCAGCAGTATACAGCATTTTCAGACAGTTTGTCTCTCGTCTGTCAATCAAACACCATCTTAATCTCAAGTCTGCAAAATAACAATAATGAATTTTATTTCTATTGCACTTTACATTAAGAAATCTCAAAGTGCTACAAGAAGCATAAAACCTAATATAGACAAAGATGAAAGAGACATAAAAACAAAACCTGATGTAAGACATAATTAGTAAAAAAAACAAACCTAGCAAATACGAATATTTTTAAAAGGATATTTAATCATCTGTCACTCAGCCTCATCTGATCCGCTTCAGCGTCAACACGCACGAACACGGCTGGTGTGTTTATTTGCGATAAACTACACACCACCGCGTGGTTTGACAAGTCAGCAAAGATCCCAAATGGTTTCGGGAAAGCCGTCGTGAAGATGGCGCGCGCCACACTCGCACTTTCCGCCTCGGTCCGCCAGGTGTCAGTGGAGTCGCAGGCCGATGGCATCAGAGACAGAAGGTTTGCTTTTCTGTTCTGACTGAAGGTGGGAGTGGTCGAGTACGAAATAAGTTATGAGGTGGATAAAAATATATGTATATTTTAAATTGATTCCAATTGTGTTACGTCAACGAGTTCTATGGGTTCTAAAATACACAGAGGCGCTGGAGCAGCAGCAGATGGATGGAGTGTCCTGGGATATCATGGAGGAAACATGTTGCTGCAATGTCAATGGAAAATGAAGCAAAGCAAAGTTGCAACCAATCAATGTCTCTGAAGCCCCACCAGGGTGTTTAGCTCTTAGAACCATCCAGAACCATCCGGAACCATCCAGAACCACCCCTGGACTACCCAGAAATACCCCTGGACCACCAGGGTGTTTAGCTCTTAGAACCATCCAGAACCATCCAGACCCACCAGAACCACCCAGAACCATCCAGAACCACCCCTGGACCACCCAGAACCACCCCTGGACTACCAGGGTGTTTAGCTCTTAGGACCACCCAGAACCATCCAGAACCATCCAGAACCACCCCTGGACCACCAGGGTGTTTAGCTCTTAGGACCATCCAGAACCATCCAGAACCATCCAGAACCACCCCTGGACCACCCAGAACCACCCCTGGACTACCAGGGTGTTTAGCTCTTAGAACCATCCAGAACCTTCCAGACCCACCAGAACCATCCAGAACCACCCAGAACCACCCCAGGACCACCAGGGTGTTTAGCTCTTAGAACCATCCAGAACCTTCCAGACCCACCAGAACCACCCCAGGACCATCCAGAACCACCCCTGGACCATCCAGAACCACCCCTGGACCACCAGGGTGTTTAGCTCTTAGAACCATCCAGAACCTTCCAGACCCACCAGAACCATCCAGAACCATCCAGAACCACCCCTGGACTACCAGGGTGTTTAGCTCTTAGAACCATCCAGAACCATCCAGTACCACCCCTGGACCACCAGGGTGTTTAGCTCTTAGAACCATCTAGAACCATCCAGAACCATCCAGAACCACCCCTGGACCACCAGGGTGTTTAGCTCTTAGGACCATCCAGAACCATCCAGACCCACCAGAACCACCCAGAACCATCCAGAACCACCCCTGGACCACCAGGGTGTTTAGCTCTTAGAACCACCCAGAACCATCCAGAACCTTCCAGAACCTTCCAGACCCACCAGACCCACCAGAACCATCCAGAACCACCCCTGGACCACCAGGGTGTTGAGCTCTTTATTGAAACGACTCTGTAAACACTGCAAACATGGAGGAAACACAGCTGTTTGATGACTCTCAATAGAATTTCTTCAAGTCTGGAGGGCCAAATTTTAAAAGCTTCAACGGCCGCGATATGGCCCCGGGCCATAGTTTGCCCATGCCGGTGGCAAAGAGCTGATGCTGGTTTGTGAAATATCTCCATGAAGCTTGGTGTGCTGACCAGGCTGTCAATCAAAGTTCTGCAGACCGCACTGAGACCTGCTGTTGTGGCATCACTATATTCATATATTGATTCCAAAAAAATAACAACCGATGACATCATCGCAAGTCACAACATACCAAGTTAGACACACAATGGTCTCTTTCGCAGTGCAAATGCCCCCCATTAACCCACGAGACCCCAGGGAAGCCCCAAAACAACATTTTAAGAGGGTCCCATATTCTTTCAAAAATCTAACCTGTGTAATTTTATTGGTGTTGCAGGTCTGGAGAGCGGTATCTGGCTCTCCACACCTCTCCTGACGTCGTCTCGCTCAGTCTCGGACTCATTCTTGCTTGATCTGGTCTTGGTCTTCTTGGTCTGGACAGACGGACTCTGGGTTTTCAATAGAGACTCTGCCAGAACTGCAATGACAGATCATAAATAAAGATAATAACAGAAAAGGAAGCTTCTGTTCAACCTCCTCATTCCTGGAGCCAAGCAGAACTTTGAAGTCTTTCACAACCACCATGCGAGTGTATTGATGAGTGTATTTATAGTGTTGAGCTCAGACATTGAAGGTTTTTACGCATTTTGTTCTCGCTCGAGTGGCATCGTTTTCATTGAAATTATTCCTGGTTCATTTATTTTTTTTCAACTTCATGAAGCAGAGATGTTTTGTTTGAAAGTTGCTGTTCCATTTGTTCAGAAGCAAAGCCTTGGTCCGGCCTCCGTGTCGATGTTCTCCAGTCCCGGTAATGTCTGGCTTGTTTGTGCGGTCTTGACTGCAACACGACGACAAGCCCTCCTTTGAATGGAGCCCAGGGAGAAAAGAAGCCGTCAGCTCTCTTTTGGTGGCTTGAATGGCTTCTAAAAATGTCTCGGGAGTGAAAGGCGGAAAGGCGAAGCTGTTATATTTAGCAAATTCATTTATTTTAGAACCGCCAGCGTCTCCAGCTGCTGCACGTGCATCTCAGTCGTCACAGTGCTGAGGAGCAGAGAGCAGAGAGCAGACAGAAGATCCCAACACTGCACTCTGAGAGACTGCACCAGGGCCGTAGCATTAGGTGTGTGTGTGTGTGTGTGTGTGTGTGTGTGTGTGTGTGTGTTTTTAGAGCCTGTCTACCACCACAAGAAATAGGCCTGGGGAAGATACAGCGCCTATGTATATATATATACAAACATATATATACACAATGTATATATATATATATATGAGAAGTGGAAGTGGTCACGTGACCCCGTACGTCACGTCCACTGACGTGTCAATGTGAGAAAAGTGTTTTCCAGGACACTTGTGCGATATTCCTCTAAATGGATGTGTGTGAAAAACCTCCTGATGAGATCCTCGAAACCTTTGAGCCATGTCTGAGAGGTTTTTCCAAGTTTCCAAGCTGTTTCCATCACCAGGTTTTATTGTGGCCGTATTTAGGTTTTGCGCAACTCTAGGGCTGATGGAAACACAGCTGATGATATAAAACAGACTTACTTTTGATTTTAAAAGTGTAAAAGTGTAACTGTCCCGGCGACACAGGTGACCCGGTGCTGAGGCCTTTTCTCAAACCGCCACCGTCCTGTCCCTCGTGAGCCACCGTACCAGCGCATCCACTTACTAGCAGTTAGCTTAGCTTAGCTCAGTGTTATTCAAACTTTTTTTGTTGAGCCACGGCACATTTTTTTTGCACTGAAAGAAGGAGGAGGAGGAGAAGGATGAAGAGGAGGAGGAAGGAAGAGGAGCAGGATGAGGAGGAAATGAGGAAGAGGAGGACAAGGAGGAAAAGGATGAAGAGGAGGAGGAAGGAAGAGGAGGAGGATGAGGAATAAATGAGGAAGAGGAGGACAAGGAGGAGGAGGAAGAAGAGGAGGAAGAAGAGCACGAGCAGGGAGAGGAGGACGAGGAGGAAGAAAGAGGAGCAGGATGAGGAGGAAATGAGGAAGAGGAGGACAAGGAGGAGAAGGATGCAGAGGAGGAGGAAGGAAGAGGAGGAGGATGAGGAATAAATGGAGGAAGAGGAGGACAAGGAGGAGGAGGAAGAAGAGCACGAGGAGGGAGAGGAGGAGGAGGAAGGAAGAGGAGCAGGATGAGGAAGAAAAGAGGAAGAGGGGGAGGAGGAGGAGGAGGAGGAGGAAGGAGAGGAGAAAGAGGAGGAGGAGGAGGAGGAGGAGGAGGAGGAGGAGGAAGAGGAGGGAGAGGAGGAGGAGGACAAGGAGGAGGAGGAGGAGGAAGAGCACAAGGAGGTAGAGGAGGAGGCGGTAGAGGAGGAGGAGGTGGAGGAAGAGGAGGAGGAGGAGGGACGGTCTGATACAGCAAAGCTTGCAAATGTGCACAGAGCCTATTTTGTTGCTCAGAGGGAGAAATGGTTTGCAAGCGAGTGATGGATGGAGAAAAAAACTAATTACAGAGCAGCTATAGGAGGGAGGGAGGAGAGAGAGAGAGAGAGAGAGAGAGAGAATGGTAGAGAGAGGGAGAGATTGATGTGTTCTGCCCAGTCAGTGTTGCTGCAGTGGCAATTAGATAATAGGTATGGATCAGCAGCAGCAGCAGCAGCAGCATTAGTGATTAGCCTGAGGAGGCTCCTCCCCCTGCTGGAGCTGCTGCTGCTGACGCCTCATTCAGCCCACATCCTGCTGGGAGCGTCAAACTCCAACAAAAAGTAACGATGAAATATATAATAATACGTAATACAATATGTCAAAAAAAAAAAGTAAATGTTAAGAAATAAGAAATGAAAAGACGCTCGGGCCTGGAAGGAAGCAGTGCTAAAGGCTGAGCACACTGCCTGGCTTTGTTAGCGGAAGCGGCTAAAGTATTCACACTCTGTACTTGAGTCAAAAATACTCTGGTAAAAGTAAAAGTACTGATTCAACTCCTCCATGTTTTTTTTTTCTTCCAATGCAACAAGTAGACAGTGCAGATATCTGGCTTTACATTAAAAGCTCTCGTTAAAATATTGAAATAAGAGACACTGACTTTACAAATGTTTCTGCTGCCTTTCCCTCATTAACCCTCCCTATCGTGTGTGTGTGTGTGTGTGTGTGTGTGTGTGTGGAGCAGCAGTGTGCGAGACTCTCCATTAGTGTCTATGAATGACTTCAGTCCTGCCCCATCATTGCCAATAAAGTTATGATTTGTGTTGGCTAACAGGAATGTATGGATTTAACCGTAATGCCAATGATACAACAATCCATAATAACGACAACTGAGTAGATAGGTGGTTTGTTTGTCATCATTTTTGCTTCTTCTATTTCAGCTTTTCTCTAAGCTTGTGAGGAGGAGGGAAACTACCAGATAATTCCTGAGTGCTTGTACTTCTTGCCCTCATTATTTTCTTTTTTATTACAGCCACTAACTCAAGTTTATCATGAAAAGAATTACAATAGTTGTGATTGCAGGGGCATCGCAGGCAGTCCGGGGCCTGTTGGCTGCCTTCTGCGCTGCTTTTCCAAAGACTTCAACATAGTGCAGCAGTGTTAATGACAGTGAACAGTGTCTGCACTTCCAGGGTAGACACTATTGATTGTGAAATATACAGCCAGTGGTGCTGCAGTGGCTCCGACTAATTCTCCCAGGGCTGCTTGCCAGTGTGCTGACAGACTACGTAACGCAGAGCTGAGGAGGAGGACTTCATTTTTTACTTGATGCCTATTGGCTGCTGCTGCTGCTGCTGCTGCTGCTGCTGCTGCTGCTCGTCATGGTGTCTTTTGCAATGCAGCAAAATACATCAACATTCATGCTTACGTACAATCAAAGCACGAGATGCCTGCTGCTAAACACCTCCTTTTCCTTTAACGACCGGAAATCACTGGACATTCCTCCATGTTTGCTGGTAAACCAAATCATTTCAACTTTGCTGACTTAGCAAGAGCAAAATCAGTGATGAATAAAAAGGAATGGATGCCGCTCTCCACATCTCACACTTAACAAACCCGGATGATCATATACAGGTAGTACCCGAAAAATGAGAATATCAAGTAAAAGTTGTTTTATTTTGGCAATTCAACATAAAAGATGAAAGCAACAAATTTTATTGAGCCATTCCACGCAAATTGACATCTCAAGCAGTTCCTTGTTGTGACTTTTGCTGATTAAGATTTTCATCAAGATTTGACTTTATGTAACATTCTAATTTTCTGAGTTTTCGAATTTGAGTTTTTTTTAAGCTGCAAGACCTGATCAGCAAAATCCAAAGAAATAAAAACTTGAAAGCACCCAGCAACAATGGTGAGTGTGACAACGCTGATGCATTTCTGCATGCATTTCTGCAGTATTCCCTCCTAATTCTACCTCCATTTCTTGTTCTGTGTGTATCAGCCATCGCTAAGTGGACTAAGTGGAGTGAAGGTCTTCCTCTTAACGTGTGTTTGAAACCTTGTTTTCACCTTTTCTCCAATTCACTTCTTAAGATCCATTTTTATGAGCCGTTAACTTCCCTGTTTAACATTTTTGTTAGTTTACCAGTCTGTGCTGAGACATACATTAAAGAGTCGTCTGCATACTGTTCAACTGTGGCATAATTCAAAATCAAAGGAAAATCTTTTATTGGTAATATTGAAAACAAACATGGCCCCAAGGAGCTTCATGGTGGACCCTCACAGCAGATGATTGGAGGGCATGGCGGTGCAATTCATACACAACACATGATGATGAAGAACATCAACTGCTGAATCCACTATGGCTTTAATCATCAATCTCCATCCAGTCATCCATCATGTGAGCAAGTGCTGTGGCTGCAGAGTGCCATTTCTGTGTGCATACTAGTGTACTGTGTCAAACTACGTTTTACAAAAATAATCTTAGATTTGCTCAGAAAATGATTTGCTGCAGTCTTGATTTTACTGTACACTAACATTGGCCAACTTTATTTTGTCTTTTTTTTTAGCCAAAATGTTTTTCTGCTATTTCATGGAAGAAAGACTTGAAATGTTGGTTACATTCAAGAGCATTGTTGTACTTTGTTACTTCATTGTTGTAATTGAAAATATACCATATTTATGGAGCTCTTCAGATGCTGAGTTATTTGTATGTATAATGTATAGTTATTTGAGTAAAATACTGCTTTGTTTGACTCCAACATTTAATATGAAGGAATGATATAATAAAGGAATAATTATTGATTTTAACCTCATTTCTTTTTTTCCTTTTTTTAATGTGTCAGATTTCCATTTTGGTGCTTTTTGTTAACCTGTGAAATGTTTGTCAAAACTAGGAAAAATTCCACTGTATTAAAACAAAGTACATCTCTGATTTCTCGATCTTCCCCTTTTGCGTCTTTGTATTAGAATCAAATGCAAATACAGAGTAAAGAAGAGAATGAAAGGAGAAATTGGGATTCATAAAAAACAAATCATATACATGGTAAAAACATTCCAGACAGTGTGTATTTGACTGATGATGAGCCAACGGCAGGAACAAAGAATTAAAAATGCAACCGTCCGTCTGGACCAGTGCCACGTACAGTGTATTCAACTGGAACAAATGTACCTGATTATGATATGTGTCACTGTCATCTGTGTGTGGGGGAGGGGAGGGAGGGGCGCTTGCTTGTGTGTGTGTGTGTGTGTGTGTGTGTTTTTAATGCACCCTGAGGAGACGAGTGAGGTAAGACAGGTCAGATCCAAGGCACTTAACTTGATTAAAATCTCCCTCAGCTGCAGTGCCGCCTCCCCTTTCCCATCTTCTCTCTGCGCCTCCTCCCATCGTCCACCTTCTTGGTTCCATTCCCTCCACTTGACCGCTCCAGAAATTGGTGCAGTCTGTCCACCGCCTTCTACAAAAACAAAGAAAAGAAACCTGTGAAGGCAGCTCACGCATGACGACCGCGAACACTTGAACGTATTTTTTTCATTTGTATTTATTGCTGTGTTTTCATTTCATGGATGGAATGCTTACATATCGGTGAAAGATATACGACAATGTTGCAGTGCCTCTGTTGGTGCTGGACATTTGATGCAGATCAGTTCACTGTAGTGTGTCTCAGCACTGTTAGCTGGTTGCTATATTGGAATATACAGTCTGTAGAAGACATACAGTGCAGCACTGCAGTGCAGAGGACATGCAGACCTTACAGAAAACTCCTCAACATACTAACCAGACATGGAATAATACAGTAAGCTGCCCATTCGTCATTAATGTGCAAGCTTCTGCTTGACATTAAGGTTTGTTATATTTCTGACTGTCATAAAATGAAAACATGCCTATTAAAAATTGCAATTTAGAAGTAACTTAATACGTGCTGTTAGCCAGTGACTGTAGACTGCTGTTAAAGAAAAAAAAATTCCATCTCTTATTCATCTGCTATTTATGCTTGTTTTATGCTTTTTAGGGTCATTTATCTTCTCCCTCTTGTCAAACACTGTTGGTGCACTTAAGATCCTAAACATAACAAATCCTAAATAGTTTAATAAAAATAGGTTGTTCATGTCAAGTCATAAGAGGGAAGATGACGCTACAGTCCACATGTCTACTCTCTCAACAAAGCTTTGTTTACTTAACACTTGTGCCTGGATTTATAGAAAAAGCCAGGCTGAGTTATTCAATCCAAATTCAAGCTACTGCCAAATATTGGTTGCCCAAGTTAATCATACATCCCTTCAGTTTAATCTGTTATAAATATCCAAGTAATGTCTAAAGATAGCAAATGTTAAGCAGAAAAAAAAGACGTGAGAACAGCTGAGAAATTGTGCAGATGAAAACAATAACTGCACTGTAAAAGCACAGACAGAGAATGACCCCTCGATTTTGAAAAAGAATAGTGAAGAACTAGCAAATCAAATGTCTCACACCAAAAAACCTAATTAACAATATATATGATGTCGGTCAGTCACTCCTCCACTTCCTCCATTTATCCGGGGCGGGGTCAGGCTAGCAGTCTGAGCAAGTATGCCCAGGCTTCCCTCTTCCTCAACACTCCGACAACTCTGCTGCAACTCAGATCAAGCAGGTCCTGGGTCTTCCTCTGGGCCTCCTACCAGTGGGATATGCCCCCAGAGCCTCCCTCAAGAGGCGTCCAGGTTGTAATGTAGAGTATATGGACCAGGAAATGGAAAGCTGAGCCAAAGGCAAAATTCTTTCTTCACCAGAACGGACAGGTACAACGGTTACTGTGGCTGCTGCATTGATCTTTGTGTCCATTTAACAGTCCATGGTTCCCCCATTGGTGAACAAGACCCCAAAATACTTAAAGTTGTACACTTGAGGCAGGATGTCCTCTCCAACCTGGAGAGAGCAATCCACTTTTTCTGGTTGAGAATCAAGACCTCTGATTTTGAGGTGCTGATCTTCATCCCAGCACCTTCACTCTTGGTTACGATCCGCCCCAGTGCATGCTGTATGCCTTGACTTGAAGGAACCAACAGAACAACAATATTTGCGAAGAGCAGGGATAGCATTCTGTTGTCTCCAAACCAGACACCCTCTGGATCCTGGGCTGCACCTAGAAATTCTGTCCATGAAAATTTTGAACAGAACCAGTGATAAAGGGCCCGCCGGAGTCCAATATGCACCAGACACAGATCTGACTTACTGCCAGCAATGCCAGCCAAGCTCACTGCTTCATTCGTACAGATACCGCACAGCCCCTAGCAAAGGGCCCTGTGCCCGATACTCCAAAAGCACCTCCCACATGATGAACACGGTTGAATGCCTTCTTCAACTCCACAAAACACATGTGGACTGGTTGTGCAAACTCCCATGGACCTTTGAGCACCCTGTGGAAGGTATGGAGCTGGTCCAGTGTTCCACAACTGGGACAAAATCCACACTGGTCCTCTTGAATCTGAGGTTGGAGTATTAGCCACATTCTCCTTTCCTGCCCCCTGGAAGAGACTTTCTCAAGGAGGAAGAGAAGTGTGATCCTCCTGTAATTGGAGTACAACTCAATCCCCCTTGTTGTAAAGAGACACCATCAACTCAGTCGCCCGGTCCAAAGGTACTGTGAAAGCATCTGGGTGGGCTGTCTGCTACTCACTGTTGTGATGGTACAGTTCATTTAGTGCTTCTCTCCTTCTGTTGTTGTTTGAGTTGGGACGGATGTAAACAGCCACGAGCGCTATGGTGTAAGTTTCCTCAGCAAAAAGAATGGCAGACACTTCAGAACCATAAACTCCAGCAGTGATGAGCAGTGTTTACTGACCCCGACAGCGTCACGGCACCAGGAAACGTTGATGTAAACACACAGCCTGTCGCTGTTGGTCTACCTTCCCTTGACGAGAGCTCTGTCTGCTTGGCAGCATGCTAGCCGGTCGAGCTGGATAGCATCATCTGGAATGCTGAGCCATGTTTCCACAAACTCAAAAAACAGCAAAGTCTTTTGGGCTGAGCGAAGTTGACGGGATGTAGTCCAGTTTGTTGTCCAAAGAGTGTACGTTGGCCAGGACAATGATGGGAATAGCCGGCTTGAGTGGCTTAGCCGTTAGCCTGGCTGAGATACCACAGTGTGTGCCCCTCTTTTGTTCCCTCTTACGGTGGTACAGGAGTGAGCGACAGGACTGTGGAAGTTCTCCGGAGAAGAAGATAGCTTTGTAGCTGATCAGTGGGCGCGGACTTTAAGTCCGAAAGTGTGGTTCTGCAGACGTTGAGTAAAAACTTACGGCTGTATGTAAGCAGTGGGACACAATGATGACTGACAAAAACACATAGATCACAAAAAACCTGAAAACACCGGTCGGACAGGACCAAGAGGAGCCGCAGCGCGTGCACGCACTGCCATTTGGGTCGGTCAGCCAGGCCCAGTAAGACTCCTTTTTTGGCTTGATGGCATCCCTTAACACTGTTGTCCACAAGCAGATTCAGGGGGTGCCACCACACCAGAGACCTGGCGACCACAGCTCTGAATGGCTGCATTGACATTGCGGGAGGAAAACACAGTCCACTTGGACTCAATGTTCCTTGCCTCCCTTGTGATCTTGTTGAAGGTCTCCCGGATGTTGGAGTTACCCAAGTGTAAGAAAGTACTGCCGCAGGTCCGATCATCAACCTATGGCCCAGGTGTACTGGTGGAATGTAGACTGCTGGACACCATTAGGCTTGAACATGGTGTTCCTTATGGACAAACCGTGACTAGAAGTCTAGTAGCGGAACACCACTCAAATTCCCACACCTCCAGGTCTCGCTGTTGCTGCCTACATGGGTGTTTAAGTCCCCCAGTAGAACTACAGAGTCTCCAGTTGGGGTGCCTCCCAGCAGCCCTACCTGGGACCCCCAGAGGACCAGGTACTCTGCATTGCTGTTCGGTCCATAAGCCAACACAACAGAGAGAGACCTGTCCCAAACCTGAAGGCCCTAGGAAATGATCCTATCATTGACCAGGAAAAACTCCACCACATGGCAACTGTGCCGGGGGGCTACAAGCAAGCCCAGACCAGCCTGTCACCTCTCACCGCAGGCAACTCTAGTAGTAGAGAGTCCAGCCTCTCTCAAGGAGTTTGGGTCCAGAACCCATGTTGTGTGTGGAGGTCAGTTGGGCCCTTTTCCCCCAACAAAGTGACGTTACATGTCCCACACACCAGCTTTGATGTCCAGGGATTGGGGGCGCTGGGGTCCCTGCCCATGACTACCACAACATCCACTTCCTCAGGCTGAGCCCAAGGAAGCAATGTTTTTTTGGAGACGAGTTCCAATAAAAGCATTTTCAGAAGTCTCTAACCAGACAGCTCACTCTTGGTTCTGATTAAATGAGAAAAGCAGACTTTTTATATAAGAAGAACAACCATGAATAATTGACTGCAGGAGAAAAGATAGTTTAAAAACTTGCTCCTAAGTGGTTGTCAGAATAGTTCATCTTATTTTAAAAAAAAATCCTTGTGTAAGAATTAAAAAAAATCTATATATATTTTGATTTTAGCAACATTGCAACCATGTGATGTAAAAAGAAGTCCGTCTATGCTCATCATAAAAACAGTTCAACTTTGTTGTTCACTGTTGCCTCATCATTAGCATGAATCTGATGTCATTGGCCCGCTTACTCATTTCCTTTTCCAAACAATGTCCTGGTAAGGACTGTGCTGTTAGTATTGACTGACGAGTTGGATTATTTTAGATTTAAATAACTTTGTCAGCACCAAAGAACTAACTATTCATGATTTTGTTTAATTTTTCTTTAAAAAAATAAAATAAAAAATAAGTAAGTAAGTAGCCTACATAGGTGGAGCAACCATATGCAGGTAAGGACTGTAAGTAATCTAAAATGTTCTTTTTCAAGCAGCACATCAT
>CM020503.1:27727759-27837759 GCA_009823395.1 Thamnaconus septentrionalis
CCCCAGTTGTCCGCGGCCCCCAAATGCCTGCAGGCAGGAGAGATGTCAAATCAGGTAGAACATCAAAAAGCTGAGTTTGTCATGAATATTGTTGCAGCTTTCTGTCTTTCTATTAGCTCTGAAAACATCACACACACCTATCAGTATTTTCTGTATCTACTACACCAGGTACGGGCAAACTACGGCCCGGGGGCCATATGCGGCCCGTCAAACTTTTCAATCCGGCCTGCTGAACTTGAAGAAATTATATTAATAGTCAGTAAGCCATAAAATAGCTGAATTTCATTGTTCATTTTTTTTCCTCCAGTGTTTTCAGAGTCATTTCAACAAAGAGCTAAACATGAATTATATGATCAGAATTCTGATCATATAATTCAACAATACTAACATTGCTGGATTGATTTACTGGAGCTTAATTCAGATATCAGAGGGTTGAAGGTGGGATGAGTGAACTCTGAGCCACATAGAGGGGCAATCGACTGTTACACTCCCACTCACACCCCACGGCCAATACACACACACACACACACACACACACATGCACGCTTTTAGGCTGTAGCAGGACCTTGTTGTCTCCCTGCACACGATGTCACAGGACACATATGGAAATATGACATTTTCAAGAGTTTTCAAGTTCTAAACTCTGTGTGTGTGTGTGTGTGTGTGTGTGCCCGCGTGTGCATGCATTCCTTTAAGTGTATACCTCTCTAATAGCAGTGTTGTTAATTGGAAGCTTAGATGCCAGTCCAGCGAACAGAACCCTGCTTGTGTTGTTGTCGTTAGTTAGTGCGGTTGTAGCGGTTGTGCAAATGTGCTGCACCTTTTCACTTGCCGTGACAAATGTTTCTCCTTTCTCACGTCTCGATTGTAGTCGTTAAAGCCAAAAATAGTACCTTTAGCAAAAAAAAAAACATTATTAATTGTGAATAGAACCGCAGCTATAAGACGTTGGAACAAAATGAATCGATTATTGTATGGGATTTGATTCAATGATTATATTAACGGGCTAAAGAAAAAAATATATATATATATATATATATATATGTATATCATCTGTGTAGTGTTGTCATGTCCTCAGTCAGTCACTATTTTGAAAACAAGCGTCCCAAAAGTGTGTCTGAAAAGTCGCAAGTTCCTCTCTTCCACGGAGTCTGAACCTCCAGACGCAGGAGAACATCTGACATCTGGACCGGTACCAAACCCGATGCCTTGTTTCATGCCTTGAAAACCCTTCAAACTGCTTTCCGTCAGACAGCAACATGATACCGTATATCAAAATAATCATGCACTTCTGCTTCTGTGCTGCTGTCTCCACTGACTAATGAAAAATGAGAATGTATGCAGACCTTGCTGGAGGTGAACTTGGACCTGGACCCGGACTTGGACTTGAACGGCCAGTGGTGACATTTGACGCACGTTGACAAACGGCCAAATTGCCAACAATGTGCCGCAAATTGTTTGGTGGCAGCGAAACAAAGGAAACAATGGTTTAATTCAGGAAAATTGGAATCAAATAATTTTGTTTATCAATTCATATGGAGAAAGCTCTAATTGTGAAGCAATTATGTTTTGTTGCCTATGTTTATGTTACACGCTCATGTTTTTATTTTTATACACCTACATATGTGTACACATATGTATGTATGTATGTATGTATATACACATATACACACATATACGCGCACACACACACACACAAATATATATATTTATTTTTATATATTTATAAAAATCTCTTGTATAGATTTTAATCTATATAAGAGATTTTTATAAATCTATAAAAATCTATATAAGATTTTTTTATAGATTTAATCCATAAATCTATAATTTAGTCTATAAATTTTATATAACTCTATGTCTAGATTTTTATAATATTTTTTAAAATTCTGGTAAACAATCAGCAAAGTCTAAAAGAAGACACGGACTTGTCAGTTGAGTGTGGACAGACACGTGATGTGCACCCACCACCACTGGCCGAAACCAATCCCCCTGTGAACTTCATGCACAAATTCCGCAGTCTAATTTGAGAAGTGACACACTTTCTCCCACCCAGTGGCTTGGTCGGGAGCCCCTCCACTGTCTCCCCCCCCCGCCCCCCCCTCTAGTTTTCCTCACCCTCTGGAACTCCTTTTTCCACCCTCGGACAGTTCTGGCTGCCAGGCGTTGCTGCACTTTAGGAATCCTCGCATGCGATGAATAAGATTGTTGTTGTTTGACAGGCGAGTGAACCATGTTCAGAAATCTGATTTGAAATTTCATATTGAGGTCTCCCTCTTTATGTGAAATGAAATCAGACTTCTGCCACTCGTCTACTTTGTTCTATTATTTGTCATTTTGCAGATGCAGCTCTGTTAAGTTGATCATTTACCGGTACTTTTTCTGATTTCTTTTGTTGTTTTCTCTTTGTCGGTCACTTCTATGATAGCAAGAAGGTGGAACTGAAAATAGCAAATGCAGACAAAATGTATAAATTAACATGCATATGTACGGTTATGCCTTACACTACACTTTGCACTATTCTGACAACTCTGTGCAACTCTTTTAGCATGGCAGGGAAGAATTTACAAGAGGTCCACTCTGCAAAAAGTGTTTAACGATAACATCCAAATGATTGAGAGAGAGCTTCACCAATGAGCCAGCAGTCACAGGAAGGATATCTAGAACCTTGATGGTAAATGGACTGCGCTTCCCAGCATCTTCGCTGTACCCCAAAGCACTTTTACAATGGCCTCTCATTCACCCATCCACTCACACACTCACGCACCAATGGCTGGGTGTCACAGGAGAAAATCACAATAGAAAACACAGAATAATTGTTTCCTCCTAGTCTTAAAACACATCCATTCATTATGTACACACACACACACACACACACACACACACACTATATATATATACATATTAATATATAATTCCTCTAGGTCATTGCAGTGCTAACACAGACAAACAAGCACAATCACACCTACAAACAATTTATGGTTGCCAAATAAATCATATCTTACAAAAAAAATAAAATAAACTAGAGATACATTTTGTCTTCTCTAAAAAAAAATATATATGTCACCTAAATGGATAGAAAATATGTGCAAGACAGGATTTGGTCTGAGTTTTATTTTATTTTTTCAATAATAAGTCTCCTGCATCAGTACTGGTATTAGTAATTAAAAAAAAAAATCATAATAATTTGCATATTAAAATAAAACCCCTCTAGAATTGATGTGAATTGAACCTCCAGACGTGACTTTTCCAGCACCAACTGGCCATTTGCAGCTCCATCCCTCCATCCTGCCGTCCCTCCCTCCTTCTCTCCTGTTTATCCTTCTGCATTATCTCTTTTCCAGCCGCGTCACTGTCCCTCTCCTCTATTTTGTCCTCACTGTTGTTGCCACCATGCAGCTGTTACTGCTATTAATAATCTACGCACCCCCACCACCCCCACCCCCGAAAAAAAAAAAGGCCCCTTCATTTTCTGCTCTATTCTGTTGTGATAGTATTAGTAAGCGGTGCACACTTTCAACTCATCAGGACCGTTGAGCCCTGGAAGAAATCATCATCAATCAATCAATCAATCAATCAATCAGTCAATCAAATTGGTTCACCAATACAGTTTGCCTTGAAGGACCTTACATTCCCTACAGATGCAACACCCTTGGGCCAGCATTTCTCAACTGGTGGGTTGCGATGTATATATATATATATATATATATATATATATATATATATATATATATATATACACACATACATAGGGAAACTGTTGGCCATTTATTTGGAGGAGACAAAATTCAATTCAAGAATAAGTAATCAGTAATTAATTGATGAGACACGGTAGAAAGTGGGCTAGCGTTTTTATTTTTGGGGAATAAATTTGAGTGCTGTGGAATAAATTTGGGTCATGAATTCATTAAAAGGGGATAAATGTGGGTCCTGCAACTCCGCCAGTTGAAAACCACTGGCTGAGACCCTCGAACTGGGTGAGGAAAAACTTAACTAGGAAAAGGAAGAAACCACAGAAAGAACCGCAGGGCAGGGAACCTTCCCTCTGCGACAGGGAGACTTGCAATGGTGGAGTCACATGACTGGGTTGTAAAAGTACAGCTACGGTTTGTAGTGGAGGTTGATTGTCATAATTCAGTCTTTAATTCATCGTACATGTGCGTTAACGTATTGTCTTTTCACATTTTGGACGTAGTGAAGATATGAAATTCTTTGTCGATCATCAGCATAACCTGACATTTTTAATCAGTAGGTTTATCTTGGCAACAGCTTGAATCCAAAATATGTCTTCTCAGTTTTGCTTAGGATTCTGATACCAGTGAGTCGGCTCCCATGTAGTGGCCACAGGGTACTTCAAAAAACGATTTGTCCTCCCCGAATGTGATAATCGTTTCATTTGGTGTGATTCGTAATGATGTGATGCGTAAATCGTAACATTTTTCTCACCTTCCATCCTTTGAGCCACCTTTTAAACACTTTCTAGGAGCGCTACGGTACACGGATGCATGTAATAAATACAAACAACAAATGTTCCATCGACCATGCCAGGCTATTATTAACATGAGTCAAGCAAAGAGTGTGTGCTCTAAATTATTTCAATCCTCCCGTCTTTTTCCAATGATTAGATCTTTATTTTTCATCCAGGACTCCAGTGAAGCATATTTAGCATTTTGCCAGCGTGCACTGCAGGTACATTTGTGATTTACTAATTATTATCTGTTTCTGTGGGAATTTGAGAACAGCATCTGGACTTCAGACCGCTTTGTGTGTTTGACAGGAAGACTGCAACTACTGGGCAGAACCTGAAAAGCAGGTTGTTCTTTAGCAGCGACATTTTACTTTGAACTCAAAATGATTACTATTATTATTGCAGAAGAAGACATCACTTAAAGTCAGTGTTTTATTTTTAGAGCCAGGGTTAAGGGTGGTCCTGTAGTGTTTTGAAATGCTGCGGCTACTCCGACACCCATAGATGTGTGATTTTGTATGTCAGGTGAGAATGTGTTGGTTGGTTTTATGTTGACATGCTAATGCCCATGATTTTGTCTCGGGTTAAACAAATGAATTATATTGTGTACACTGGAATATTTTTTTTTATGTGAGTGCTTTTAAACCCAAAGTGCTGTATCTAATGCACAACCTGGCAACCTACTATTTGATTGCCCCTCATGTCTATCTGGAGACAGTTGCTGCCACCTCTCAGGTCAGAGGCAGTTGTTTGTATTTTGTAATGTATGGTTGCCGTAGCAACAGGATTAGACCGGAGGTTCTGTAAAAGGTTGTGTGCGTGTGTGTGCTTGTGCATTATGTGTGTGTATGTGCTTGTGTGTGCATTTAGTTTCCACACGTGTGGCACTTTGGTGACTTCATATGGTTACTTGTACTTCTCGGCTGGTACACAGGTTTTCTCTGGGCACTCTTACTTCTCAGCAAAGTTCACATGCATGTTAGTCAGAATGGGAACTCTGGTCGGTGTAAGTGCCAGTGCGAGTGCTTGTTGTTCTGTCCATGTGGCACTGCGATAAACTGGAGACTTATCCAGGGTCTTCCCCACCTTGGCCCCAAGACAGCTGGGAGAGGTTCCAGCAGCCCCTGAACCAGAGTGCAGGGGAAGCGGTCATAGAAGTCGAGAGGACACTCGTCCGTCTCATTCAGTCAAAACATTTAGTATTTCTGACTAACGCATGACAAATATCTACAAAGTGTGTTGTCATTGTAGCCGTTCATTACTGACATTAACCCTTGTGCAATAATAAAACATGTTAGATCCTTGAAAATGACTCACAGCAAGGTTGTGAGTTTGATTCTGCTCCTGGTGCCTTTCTGTGTGGAGCTTGCATCTTCTCCCTGCGTCTGCTGGCTTCTCTCCAGGTTCTCCAGCTTCCTCCCACACTCCAGAAACATGCATGTGAGGTCAATTGGAAACTCCAAATTGTCCGTAGGTGTGCGTGTGAGTGTGAATGGTTGTGTGTCTCTGTGTGGCCACTGTGATGCACTGGCCACTTGTCCAGGCTGTCACTCTGCTGGCAGAGGCCCCAGCAGACCCCTGCAACACTGAGCTCAGTAAGTAGTGGCTGTTGAAAATGGATGGATGGAATTTCTACCTCCATCCCACCTGACAGTACACATTTGAATCACCATCATTTCCTTTGCTATGAAATTAGTAATGGCACTGGTGATTTCTCGCCAACCTTTACATGCTTTGTCATGTTGCGTGTTGGCTAAATGTCTCGGTGAGGGTCCCTTGGTTGTGTTGCGCAGATCCACTCGTCGTTTCTCCTCATTCTCTCATTTCTTCACAAATCGTAGACTGGATTTGTTGTTGAACTGCACTTCACCAGCGACTGACCGACTTCAGTCTTGACCCACAACTGGCTATGAAATCACCCACTGAGACGGCAGCGCTCCTGCATTTACCTCAGTGTGGGATGATGTTGTTTCGGTTGCTGTCGAGTCGCCATGAGACTGAATCCTGTCCACTGATTTGCTTCTGAGGCAAGCATTCAGCGAGTCAGGAAAGATTCAGGCGTCTATTTTTCCCATGACCCTCTGTGGATGAAATGCAGAGGAAGGAAATAGGAAATCTGGTACTGTAGCTTAGAACTGGCGTTTTTTTGAGACCAATATCTCTCAAAAACTACCTCTGGGCAGGCAGATTGCCGAGTTGTAGGTTATATTGGCTGATTGGTCTGGAGTTGAGGATGGGTGAGAGAGCGTGGGCGAAGTACAGAAACGTAAGCCCATCAGAATCAGTATCTTTTCAGAGAAAGCCTTCACTTACGTGGCTGCACGATGTCTCGTTAGATCTACCGTTTGCTGGGCTGTGTCACTAAATAGGCAAGGTGTATTTATACAGCACATTTTCATACACAA
The DNA here is from genome assembly GCA_009823395.1 of Thamnaconus septentrionalis. Classification (NCBI taxonomy): domain Eukaryota; kingdom Metazoa; phylum Chordata; class Actinopteri; order Tetraodontiformes; family Monacanthidae; genus Thamnaconus; species Thamnaconus septentrionalis. The sequence goes on from CM020503.1 coordinate 27,734,630, forward strand.
GGCTGTATTCAGAGTATTCAAAGACAAAGTGCAGAGGGAAAAAAAAGACAGCTTAAAATGCATGAATAGAACAGTAATAAAGGAGAATAGAAATAAAAAGATGATAATAAAATATAAAAAGATGAAGAAAAGCACTCAATCATGAGCATAAGAAAACAGAAGAGTCTTCAACTGGCATTTAAAAACATTCACACTTGGGGCTGACTTCACTTCTGTTGGCAGCTTCTTCCATGTGTGCGCAGCGTAGCAGCTACATGCTGCTACACCATGTTCAATTTGAAATACTGAAGCATAGAGCAAAGTGAGAGGTGTTCATGTGCAGCACAGAGAATCAGGGCTGTTGTCTTCAGCGCTGTGCTGAATATTTTATAGGTCTTTTCTGGGGAGCCACGGCCCACCCACACATCTGTACTGTTTAATCTGCCTCAGTGGAGAAATGTGAAACAAAGAAGCCCGAATATGTGCCTGCCTTTGTACATTACATAAAAGCATATAGTGGTCAGCTGATTGGCTTTGGTCAGCGTTAGACGCAGCAGGATGATGCATGGTGTCATGTTGTATTTGTTGCTTTTTGTAACATAACCGCTTAGTACTGACTGATGGGAAGCGGAATTGCCAAACAGTGAACATTGAACAATTTCATAAATGTGGACACGGACATTAAAAGACAACAATAACGTGCACTTCCTATTTCATTAGTAAAAACATCAAAACATAATGTAAAGTGAAACAAAATAAAAGCCTAGTAGAGCACAGTAGCGTTCAGCATTACACAAAAACAGAGTTAAGAGTCTGAAAAGCCCATGGACAGAAGAGTTTACGCATACAATTTTCATAAGTGGAGTGTTGAATTCATATTCAACACTCTATATATGTATATTTTGATACACACTTCCGCATCACCTTCACCAGTTTCATATATTTGTCTTGAAGAAGAACACTGTAAAAAAAACCAAAATGCTCCAAGTTGGAATGGAAATGTATCGTTGTTGTTACTATAATGGCATATTTTTGTTATCTATGTTTCAATGTTTTTACAAAAGAATCCCAAGGGCTCTTCCAGACTGTCCCTCGCCTCTGTCCTCATCTTCATTCTCCCACCCTCTTCTGGTCTGCTCTCTATCAGTGTGCTGTAATCACATTACTCTCTTTCACTCCCTCCTCGTCTGTCTCACTCTCTCCTTTGTAGAGCTAAGTGGAAGCGGCGCAGCCGTCAAGAGAGGGGAGACGGAATCACAGCCGCTGCTTCAGCCACTCAGGACATCTCTGCGTCAGTCATGCAGACGCTCATTCTTTTACTCATCTCGCCGGTTCTCCTCCTGTCTCTTCTGATCCCCGCCGGCTTCTCCCAAAGCGATGCGGATCTCGTTGTCCAGACACGCATCGGTCGAGTCCGTGGTGTTCGCCTACCCGTGCCCGACCGCAGCCACGTCAAAGCCTTTCTGGGCATTCCCTTTGCTGAGCCTCCCGTAGGGAAGAGGCGTTTCCGTCCTCCCATGCCCAAGCGCGCGTGGACTGGATTGCACGAGGCCCACGCATACCCCAACGCCTGCTTCCAGTATGTGGACATGAAATTCCCCGGCTTCCAGGGCAGCGAGATGTGGAACCCAAACAGGGACATGAGCGAAGACTGCCTGTACCTTAATGTGTGGGTGCCTTCATCACCCAAAGCTCACAATCTCACCGTCATGGTGTGGATCTACGGCGGAGGTATTTAGTCACAGCTTGCACGAAATGAATCATAATATAGATAACTTCAGCTTGACTGAATTAAAAGGTAAAAAAAGGGATTCAATCATTTAGTTGCATGAACATCTCGATTAAAACATTGGCTCACAGAAAGCCTGGATTCCACTGTTTACATCAGAGCTGCTTTAAAGTCAGACAAGGGTGCGAGGTTTTGCTTTCGTCCTTAATCATGTATTAAGGAATTTTACCCACAATGGCTTCATAAAATAACATAGCAGTAACTGAGGTTATAACTGAGGCTGTTACAATGACCAATTTACTTTTATGTGAAGAAGACAGTGATGGGTGAGAGGACCACAATCTGTAATAAATCTCAGTAGGGCATGATCCACACTCTCCTTTATCTGAAGACAATGAACAGGTTCAGCCCATCTCCATAGTCAGCAACAGGTATGAAAAGTGGATTTTCAACTGCTTCTGTTGTACATAAAAATCTGTGTTTAATAAAATCCTAGTAAGAAGCCTCAATGTGACCACAAGTGGTCAACAACTGAAACTCCCGGATATTTATGTACTAACTATTTCTTGCTAAGTTCTCATTAATACTTTATCAGTCAGTGTTCATCCTGCTGTTTTTGAATCTGTGAAGAACATATGTTTCGTTTTCTATGCATGTCAAACAAAATTGATCCTACACTCTGTCAAAAGCATGTTCTAGATATTCAAAATCCTTTGCAGGGGTAGATGTGGAGCAATAGATGACAGTGTCGTCAGCATATGGATGCTGATGACATTATATATAGTAAACAATAAATGACCAAGAACTGAACCTTGTGGGACCCCTTTATGCACTTTTTTTCCATTCTTTATTTTCCATCCAAAATTATTGCTTTGCATTTTCTTGCAAGTGTGAGCTTGTGAGTGCGAGTTTGACCTCATCAAATTTTCATTCTTTTTGATGAAGCATAAAAAAACAATAATTTGAAATCTGAATTTACCCATTTCCTATCTTGAAATCAGGGATTGTTTTATGTCTACCTGAGTCAAACCTTCTTCTTGGTCTTGCACAGAGGCCTGATTGAGGTCAGATCAGACCTAATGTCTAATTTCCCTACCAATAAAAAAAAGAAGCACGTGATCAGGAGTGGCAAGTTTATAATTAATCATCATCGACTTTAAGGAGTCATGTGCAGCTAGTCACAAAGTTGAGTGCCTTGACTCAAAGGCTTTAGATTTAAAAAGATTGAATGAGTCATCGGTAATCATCGGTGCCGCTTGTGGCGGAGCCCTGCTTCACTTTTCCTGATTTAAAATGTTCTGTTTCCAGGTTTCTACAGTGGCTCTTCTTCTCTGGATGTGTATGATGGCCGTTACCTCTGCCACAGCGAGAACGTGGTTGTGGTTTCCATGAACTACCGTATTGGTGCCTTTGGCTTTCTTGCTCTGCATGGCTCCTCTGAGGCTCCTGGAAATGTTGGTCTGCTCGATCAGAGGTTGGCGCTACAGTGGGTTCAAGACAACATTCACCTCTTTGGTGGAAACCCTAAACAAGTTAGTTCTACATGTTCAGAATGAAGAATCGTCCTATTTTAGTGTAAAAAGTCAATTCTGAGATTTGTTTCTGTCTTTTAAATAGGTGACTATCTTTGGTGAGAGTGCTGGTGGTGCTTCAGTCGGCTTTCACTTATTGTCTCCAGACAGCCACCCACTTTTTACCAGGGCAATCCTTCAAAGTGGGGCGCCTAACTGTCCCTGGGCCTCAGTCACTCCTGCCGAGGCCCGGAGACGGGCCACGCAGCTGGCCATCCTTGTCAACTGCAATGGAGGCAATGACACTGAGCTGATAGACTGTTTGCGAAGCAAGAGTCCACAGGAGCTCATTGACCGAGAGTGGGAGGTAAGATGAACTCAGTCATAGTTTCTTCATTCTCTTTCATATTTTTAGAAGGAATGCATAAAATAGAAAAAAACTAATTTTAACTGTTCATCATCATTAGTATCTTCACTGAAAATGTGAATATCATGCTGCGAAAAATAACCCTTTGTTATGTTTTTTTCCATTGAGGTGGATTTTATTTATTTATTTATTTTTTTTTTCAACTGAAAAGAAATACCTGGGCAAATCAAGACAGTGGTGTGGCTGATGGTGGTCAGCCTCTGATACTGATGCTGGTATCATAAGCATCATCTTTAGGTCACCACACCAAACTTTGATAATGTTGATAACCAGGATGCAGATTTCAGAATACTATACAGTAAAAGTACCATTGACCAGCTAGGCTAATTGGGTAGTTGCTACTGTGCCTTCTCAAATGGGCAGAAGCATCTGTAAAGTACTATGAACTCTCTCAGCTCATACTTCATTGTGAACACAACTGGCCACTGTACAGTTTAAACTAAACAACACCCTCATGAACTCATAACTCTGAAGAATTATTTTACTAATTTGTGTGTTAAGACATTTCACAAATGGCTTTTTACATGTTTAATGTGTTTGTTTCACATAGAAATGTAACAGGTCAATAGTTATGAAACTATTTCATTAGAAAGAAACAACGATTTCTTGAAATTGTTGCAAGACCGCAGGATTTGTCTTCAGGCATTCTAAGGGAAACATTTCTGAACATTTAGACAAAAAATATTTCACCTACCCGTCCAGTAAGGAGCCCACGTAAGAGAGATTATAGAGGGGAGTCTCATTGGGGGAAAGAATGGAAGGGTGGACAAACCTTTTGTAAATCTCATTCAAAGTGGACGCCAAATTGATGTAGTTAGTTGCTGCTGATCCGAGGCAAACAAGCAACTATTTAGCACTTCTTGTTTTTGTCATCAGGTCTTGCCATGGCCAGCAATATTCCGGTTCTCATTTGTCCCAGTTGTGGATGGCGACGTGCTTCCCGACACTCCAGAGGCAATGCTCAGCTCGGGCAACTTCAAGGATACTCAGGTCATGCTTGGTGTCAACCAGGATGAAGGGACCTACTTTCTACTATATGGATCACCAGGCTTTGGCAAGGACAACGAAAGCCTCATTTCTAGAGAGGATTTCTTGGAAGGTAATGCTGTGCCTAGCCCAGCTCTTCAGTAAGACATTATGAAGACAGTGTAGTATGCTGTTGAGAAGGTTTTCTTTTTTGCTACATTTGCTTTGCTTTTGCTTTTTGTAATTAATTGATTAATTGATTTTCTTAAACATTCTTTGCACTCTCCCAGTAAAATATCCAGTGATAATGTGTATAATTATATAAATGCTAAATACTTTAGAAACCGTCAGGGCCACCAGAACGGCCGGGTGGGGCCAGTAAAAAATAATGCTCTTAAAAAAAAAAAACAAGTACAAAAATTCACATAAATTCCCCGTGGGTCTGTGTTTTGCAATTGCGTCTGTGAAATCGTCTGGATAACTACTGCTAACACGTTGCGTGATCCCGATCAAAGACAGCCTGCGCTGTGCTCTCCGCTCGCTCGTTCCCGCGGAATGCCTCCTTGCCCGGCTTCGTGTAAACAACGAAACCGATCATTTTTGGAAACGCTGAGGTCACAGCTCTAAACCCCACACCCCCGCCCTGCAACCTGAGCGGCCGTGAGGTGCAGACCACCACTCACAACAACAGTGTCGGGCAACGGACTGTTACTGCTACTGCTGCTCAGCCTGCAGTCTCCTCGTTACCCTCCACCACAACAAACCACAAACAATAGTGAACAATAACGCACGGTGCTCATGGATCCATCGTGGATCCATCGTGGATTGTGTGCAAAGTGAAAATAAACACAGCATAAGCGATTTGCAAACCTCTTCTTTTACTTTTTAGTGATTTTCTTTTGGGTCGGCGAACTTTTACTGGCACAACTCCCTGTCAACCTTAAATGGACCTTTTAAGACTTTGTGTTCTAAAGTAACTGGAAGCAGCAGTTCAACTCTGTCGTTTATCCACACCGTCTTTTCCCGAGCGAGCTTTCTTTCTATTTATTCTCAGTGGTGCTAATGTTGGTAGCCAGCGACTGCTTCTTTAAACACGGCGTGCTTTAGGTGTTCTTCTTCCTCCGCCTTCAGGGAGTGAACTTGCAGAATTATTATGATACAAATTTCCTTTATTGTCTACCCCTGAAATGTATAATTATATAAATACCTTTTTACATGGAGTCTTTTTTTTTTGAAAAATTATGCATGCTATATATGTTATATATTTTGTGTTATAACTTATAAATATGATTTGATGTGTATAAAACCTGCTAAAGAAAGCAATTCTCCAATAAAGAATTTCAAAATTTGCCCCCCAGGAATCAAAGTAACTGTACCACATGCTAATGATATCGGCCTGGAGGCAGTGGTTCTGCAGTACACTGACTGGATGGATGAGAATAATGGGACGAAGAACCGTGACACTTTGGATGACATTGTGGGCGACCATAACGTAATCTGTCCATTGGCTCACTTCATTCGTAGCTATGCCCAACATAGCGCCCTCAAAGGGAATATGGGAGGAGGCAACATGGGGATTGTGAACAGTGGTGGGAACTCTCAAGGTAAAGTGTATTTGTGTGTGCTTGCATGTATATGTATGTGATATGAGTATATACCCTTGTAGAGTAGTCAAATAGATACGTGACACCATTGCTGTAGACTGTAAAAAAGCTGCATCTGTTTTCCATCTACTGCTCTTGATTCAGGGCTCTACCTTTATCTGTTTGACCACCGAGCCTCAAACGTGGCATGGCCAGACTGGATGGGTGTGATTCACGGTTATGAGATTGAGTTTGTCTTCGGCCTTCCACTTGAAAAAAGACTCAACTACACCCTTGAGGAGGAGCGACTGAGCCAACTTATGATGAGATACTGGGCTAACTTTGCAAGAACTGGGTGAGGAATAAATCTTTTGTGTTTGTTGATATGGAACATTCAGAAGTAGCTCATTGTGGTTTAACGAGCTATGATTTGGCATAAAGTCATTGGTTGCCATTGTGTCATCGTTACTTTACGCGTAATTGTTTTACCTGTTTGCGGTGGTGTGATTGGAAGACAAAGCAGCCTAAATTGATTTACAACCCTAAGATGTAGCAAAGCTTGATGGGAACAAAGGACAGATTGATTCCTCTGCTTTAAGATTTTGTAGTTTTCATAAATATTTATTAGGAATGGCTTCAAACTTAACAGCCAATGACAACAATTGTGTATTTTAAGAAAGAGCTAATAATATCCTTCGTTTTTATTGAAAAAAAAAAAAAAATCAAGTGAATTAATGATTTATGTTAGCACTGCAGAGCTGGTTGCTGATGAAAGATACATCCATGGATGCACTGGGACACATTATCAGTGATATTCCTGAGATCCTCTGATGTTCGGGTCCTTCAACGTCATACATCATGATAAAAAAATTTATTTATTTTTTATCAAAAATGTCAAACTCACGTCTTTGTTTGGACTATGACGCTACAAAGGTGGAAATTACGCAGCTCTCACAATGCCTTTCTGTTCTGTTTCCACCCAGAAACCCCAATGTCAATCATGATGGGCCAGTTGAGTACCAGAAGCGCTGGCCTCAGTTCACCAACAGTGAGCAGAAACATCTTGGACTCAACAGTGAAAGTGTGAAGATTCACAAAGGTCTGCGGAACCAGATGTGTGCTTTCTGGAACCGTTTCTTACCTCGCCTTCTCAACATCACCGGTAGGAGCCAAATACTGCCTGTTGCTAACTGACAACTAAGTAGCACGTAGCCTTTTACTAGGCACTGCCATTCCTTTGAACTGAGTCAACTGAGTCAGTGCAGTGGCTCATGTTGATCTCCTTCAGGAGGAGCGGTCCTGCTATTTACTGGAGAAGTTTTCTTGTTCTGCAGATGTCCATCGTTCAGTGCCGCACAGTAGCTTCTAACCCAGCCGTGCTGATTAATTCATTTGTTTTTAAGGTATTCTGTAGCTCTGGAACACTCGGTTTTCTGTATATATGCGTCTGCCAAGTATAGGGGGCAGCACTGGGAAGGGTTCTGGTTTTTTTTTTTTACCAGGGCAGCTGCAGGTGTTTTGTTTGTTTGCTTAAAATGAAAGAAGAAATGAACAAAAACTTCAATTCTTGGCCTGGACGATGGACTCTGTCAAATCCCTGCGTGAATTCACTCCCTCGGTACCTCAGGGGCCGTTTGATTAGATTTGGATTCATTTGATGCTGTCAGTTGAGTTTGGATGTTGAGGACAAAAGCAAAGAAAAGGACAAATGGCCACTACACATCCATGTTTCCAGTGTCTTCAGAGTCATTTCAATAAAGAGCCAAACACCCTGGTGGGGCTTCAGAGACGCTGATCTGGTTGCAACGTTGCTTTGCTTCATTTCCCATTGACATTGAAGCAACATGTTTTCTCCACATCCCACGATAGACGGTTTCCTCCTATCAGGTGGCTCACCACATTTTTTTTCAACCTTGTCTGTTTTTTCTCCTCCCAGACAACATCGACGAGGCGGAGCGCCAGTGGAAGGTGGAGTTCCACCGCTGGTCCTCCTACATGATGCACTGGAAAAGCCAGTTTGACCACTACAGCAAGCAGGAGCGCTGCACGGAGCTCTGAGAGCCTCGGCACTGAGACGACGACGACGAGACGATGGGATGGATGGAGGGATGGATGGATGGATGGATGGATGGAGGGATGGATGGAGGCAGTGAGAAGGATACATGCACATGTTCCCTCCATGGCCCACTAGTGAAGTCTAACTTCAGTCGCATTTCTTTGAGATGTTCAGTTCTCAGAATTTACACAGTCACTTTTAATCACTATTATTTATGTTATTATTATTTTTACTATTTATTATCATCATTATTATTATTATTATTATTATTTATGTGTTCTCAACATGTGTGTGCTTTTGTGAAGAGTCTGGGCTATGGAGGGAACGTGTCACTGAAGGTGTGTTGTGTCAGTGTGAAGACGTCTCATCATTACTGCGTGTGTGTGTGTGTGTGAGAGAGAGAGAGAGAGAGAGAGAGACCCATACCACTTCACCGCTTCACCACTTCACCACCGTTGGTTCACTCTTCCTGTGTGATTTCATATCTTTCTTCCGGACATATCAGGATTTTTATCCCAGGATTTTTAAGCCTTGTTGTTTTTTTTTCTGTTTTTTTTTTTTTTTTAAGCCTTTCAGTTGTGTTTTTTGTTTTTCTTCTTCAATGATGACCACTGATGATCTGCTGCTTCCATGTCTCTCCTCGGTTATTGCTCACGTGTTGAAGCCATCAGGCTGCCCAGTCAATCGCTGGTGTCTTTGTCCATGCACCTGCTTGGTTGGTTGTTGTTGTTGTTGTTTTTTTACACTGTGGTTCAAAGTTGCTCGCTTCCATTTGCACGCCTTCGCTCTTCTTTTGGAGGTTCACTCTATATTGGAGGTTGACTGTTGCTTCTACTGAACCTCTCAGCGCAGTTTGAGATCAAACGTCCCGTCAAGAATTAAACACAAGAGGAATTGACCCTAAAATGCTGCTAAAAAAAAACAAACCCAACTAAACCCTTGGCACCCCCACCAAGCATGGCTGGACTGCAGTTGAATATTTCACTGAGTTAACAGCTGCAGAACTGTCATGTTGTCTTCCTCCTTCAAAACAAAGCGGTGTTAGAATGCGGCGAGAGCAGTGGGTGCCGTTCACACCAACGCTGCAATTACAGATTTTCATTTTTTTTTTTATTTAAAAGTGTAATTTAAGAATGACAAAAATAAGATAAATAAGAGCCTATTTATTATTGATGTATCATTACTATAATCCTGGATCATTGAAAAGAACTCTCCATTGAAAAGACCCAAACACAAAGTTTTCCTCCACAACTTGAAAAAAAATGAAATTGAAAAAAAACGACTCGAGGTCAGATAAGATGGTCCGGGAAACTGGACATCAGCGAGTCAGTGGAGTCAGTGAGCAAACTCACTGCAAGACAGTGACAGTCCAGCTTCGTTGTGCTGCTGCTATTCGGTGAGGCGTCAGCAAAGAAATCTGACCGCCTCAGAAATCAGGCAACAGAATGAACCGATTTCAAAAGATTCAGTATTCATCATCAAAACTTTGCATACGTGTACTGCAGATATCTGTTAAAGTCTTCAGATATCCTGGATGAAAAGAGATATCACGACTTGTCTCTCCGTGTGTGTGTGTGTGTGTGTGAGTGATGTAAGTGAAGGTCAATGAAGGTCAGAGATGTTGACGCGCATCAGACGATCTGCTGCTTTTGCGCTTTATTTTCCGTTTATTTTCTTCTGTTTATTATTTTCTCCCCCACGACTGTCTCCAACGTTGACCTTTGACCCCCTTCTCTGCCCTCCTCCTCTCCTCCACCCTTCCATTTTCTTCCCTCCATCATCCTCAACCTTTATCTCCTCCTCCTCCTCCTCCTCCAGTCCCTGGCTGTCGTCTTCGGCTCTAATCAGCCTCCTCCCTCGCTCCTTCCCCCTCGCTCCCTCCCTCCCTCGCTCCTTCCCTCCCTCCCTCCCTCGCTCCCTCCCTCCCTCGTCTCTATCTGCATCCTCTTCCACCTCATCTCACTTCTCTTCTCTCCTTCTCTTTTTGTCCCTTCATCCGTCTCTCTTAGACGCTGCCCCTCCCCCCTCCCTCCTTCCCTCCTGCTTTCTTGTTAGCCTAATGGAGGCAGAGTAATTCACTCAGCGGCCGGCTAATGTGACAGAGCGCTGGCTCAGCCTCTGGCCTGCAGCCCGAGAGGACAGGACTGCATGGATGGATGGATGGATGGATGGATGGATGGATGGAAAATGGAAGTGGAAATGTTAAGAGATGATGGCAAGGAGGAAAAAGGAGCGAGAGAGACGGGCTCAGGCGGAGAGGGTGAAGAGAGGAGGAGGAGGTGGAGGGCGGATAGAGAGAAAATGCAAAGATCATGAGATGGTCAAAGAGAGAGAGAGAGAGAGAGAGAGAGAGAGAGAGAGGTGGATGGTCACATAATTCCAGTCCCCAGATAATTTGTCATTTGTTTAATTGATTTGTACATTTTAGTAAATTCCACTCATCGTGAGTGCGTGATGGGAGGCCCTCAGTCTCGTAGAAGCACCACGGGGTCACAGTGTCGTCGCTGTGAAGGTTGTCATGGGAAAAACCATCGACTTCACCTCGGTGGTCTCTAGAAAATCACTTTCTAGATCAAAACTTTCTTCTGAAACACTCACATCTTGGCCATCTGCTGCTGCTGCTGCTGCTGCTGCAGCTGCAGCTGCAGCTGCAGATGTTCCACCCAGTAGAAGCAGTGGACAGTTTCCTCGTCTCACTGCAGCGAGGACACCGTTTTCCTCTCCTCCATCCGCCGTTGAACTTCTTCAACATTGTCAAAGCAAAAAGATAATCAGCGCGTTGCTCGTAGGCACGCAGGGCCTTCATGCGTGTTTCGTCGACCGTGTAGAACTCTGACCGAGATGTAACGTGGCCCTCGGCTGCACATTTCCGATCCAGTTGCATTCCTGCACCGCCTGCCTGCTGGTGGGTTTAGTTTCTCAGACACACCCAGATGCTGACTGGGCTTCTGGCCACCAAACTGGATTAGCTGGCGCAAGCAGACGGGTGTAGATAGAGAGGCTGGCGGACGGCTGTGTAGTTGCAGAACCATGGCTACTGGGCCAGCAGTATCTGGAGACATGAACTTCCAAACAGAAGCAGCCGTGGAGATCTTCTCCACCTCATCAGCTCCACCACTCCGTCTTTTCTTTAGCAGCTTCCGAGGATCTGATGTCTTCATCTGTGAGTGTGTGTGTGTGTGTGTGTGCGTGTTGTACTCACCATCCAGTTGTTTTCGTCTTGGAACATTGGGAGAGAAGTGAATCAGGGTTCCGATTGGCTGACGGTTGTCCCAGCAGAAGCCTGTCTGTCAGCATGTGAAGCTCTTATTGACTCAGCAGTGGGAGCAGCAGCAGGTAGTTTAGTGTCGGAAAGAACCAGAATGAATTACGGATTGTATAACTACCAATTTAAAAAAAAAAAAGAAAAAAAAGAACCTACCTGTGAAGGATGCATGTGTGACTGAGCTGTGTGAGTGACAGCTCCCCTCATCCAATGGGGGACTCCCACGTAAAGACCCGCCTCCTTAGAATGCCCTTCTTTCAACCCTTATGCATGTCTTCTATCAACCCTCATGCCAAGTATATCAAGTATACAACACTTGGACTGTTATATTCTGTAAAAATTTGTACTTTTGAACAAAACTATTATCAAGATGCGTAATATATCTGTCATGATAGGTATCTTTTATGTTTGCAATAACGTAAATACACTAGTAAGAAAAAATAATATATTTGATATTTAAAAGCAGTGAAAATATAATGTGATAAAACAACAATCATGATAAATAGAGGTTATGTTTTCAAAGCAATATTATTATACTCAGTGTTGACTACTAACGAGTGCCATAAACGTTCTTTTTCCTGTATTATTCTGTTTGTTTGATATGTTTTACAGTCCTCTGCCTCATTGTTGTTTGTTCCAGTCACAAGTAGGCCTACTGTAAGTGTTTAAAAAGGCTTCTGTAGCTTCTTGGTCTCTTGTCTTTGTGTGTCATAAATACTGAATTTAAGCTATAGCAACAGAAATAAAGACATCCTGCTGCCTCTGTCCGCCTGGAGCCTTTCTTTGGGGGCTCTGCCTCTGCTGCATCACCGCCTTTACACCGACGAGCAAGCGTCCAGTTTCCTATCAGCACACCTTGCACTCTGCCTGCCTGTCCCAGCTAATTTAGGGTGAAGGTGGGCTTCACCACGTTCCCACAACAGACACCCATCCATTCACACTCAGGTGGATTTAGAGTCGTCACACAGATTTCAAAGATGCCATGTATTTCAATAACTACTGCATTCTTGATAATCGTGCGATTCGATTGAGTTGAAAGCAAAAGAAGTAATATAAATATGAAGAGAAATGACGCATCTCATTGGAAGGTGCAAGATCATCCATCTCATCTGATCACTATGTACAGAGTGAGCCGGGCTTGTAAATGATTAAAAGTTCCCCAAAAAGCTTAGACCCAGGTGTTTTTCCATTGTGATTTGAGCGAAACAATAAACATGATATACAACAGTGTACTTGAACTACTAAAAGGATACAATGTGAAAACAAAGTGACGGGCTGATACATCTAGTTGAACAATCGCTGGCATATTTCAGAAGAAATTACAAGTCAAAATGTAATGGAACTTTTCCTCCTATGCTATGAGCTGGCCAAAGTGTAGAACTGTGTGGATTTAGCGCCACCTGCTGGCGGATTTGATTTTCGCTTTTCAAAAGAGTCTGCCTTATTGTGGTAGAAGGGTTGAGTTGGGGCAACTGGACTTCTTTTGTGATCTTGAAGACGTTTCGCCTTTCATCCAATAAGATGATACAATACAACACAACACAATACAATACAATACAATACAATACAATACAATACAATACAATACAATACAATACAATACAATACAATACAACACAACACAATACAATACAATACAAGGGGCTTCTTCAGTTCTAAAAAAACGGTTGGAGACTCCCAGGTGTTTAACCACCCAAAGCTGTGGGAGGGGCTTAGGCTGATGATACTACTGGCAAGGCGTTGATTTTCAACAGTAGTTGTTGATTACCAACGAGGAGTTAAAAGGCCAGTAGGGTGGGCCTCATAGCAGTGGTTAACCTGACGACCCGCTATTGTGTACCTCCTACTTCTGACCCGTCCTCATGTGAGTCGTTAGGCTCCTTTGAGGGAAGGTGTGAAAGGTGGTGAAATCTTCTGGGGAGAGTCCTCAAGGCTGCTGCTGTGTGTAATGTGGCTGAGAGGTGGTGGCTGAGACCACCCCCTCTGTTCAGAGAGGGTCGTTCTAGGTGAACATAGGTGGCTTCTTTCACCCCTCTCTCAAACCATCTGTCATCCCTGTCTGGAATATGTATGGTTGCGTCCTGGAAAGAGTGGCCGTTCTCCTGCAGATGCAGATGGACTGCTGAATCCTGTCCTGAGGTGCTGGCTCTTCTGTGTTGGGCCATGCGTCTGTGTAGAGGCTGCTTGGTCTCGCCAATGTAGAGATCCGGGCAGTCCTGTCACTACATTGTACTGCATAGACCACGCTGTTGAGTTTGAGTCTTGGTGTTTGGTCCTGTGGGTGAACCAATCTTTGCCTGAAGGTGTTGCCAGGTCTGAAGTGAACAGGGATGTCATGTTTGGAGAAAAAAAAATCGTCCTTAGTTTTTCCAAAATGCCTCCAACATAAGGGACAACGATGTTCTTCCTTTTGTTGCCTGGGTCCTCCCTGGTGGTTGTTGGCTCCTTATTTTTCCTTCCCTTGGTGGATTTCAAGAAAGCCCACTTAGGATAGACACAGCTTTTTAGGGAGGTCCTCAATGTGTCTGTGGTCTTTCTCCTTTCCTTCTGACTTCGACGGGATGTTTTGAGCGCGGTTGTGAAGGGTTCTGAGGACTCCGACTTTGTGTTCAAGCGGGTGATGGGAGTCAAAAAGAAGGTATTGATTTGTGTGGGTGGGTTTCCTAGAAACTTCAACTATTTATATTGTCGATTCTCAACAAACGCATCAAAACGATTAATCCATCACGCCTCTGTGACTCACATGATCTACATGAGACAATCCTGGAGAACGTCACTGACATGTCAGGATGCTAACCCAATCTGAACAAGCTGAAGCACAGAACGTACCACGTTGTGACGTCAAGAAGGGACGATAGATAGATACTGTAGATAGATAGATAGATAGATAGATAGATAGATAGATAGATAGATAGATAGATAGATATAGAACCTAGATAGTTTTGCAATATGTCAACGTTTGGGAGAGTTATAAATGGCAAGAAACAGCTAATTGGGCCAGACGGTGACATAAAAAAATAAGTCCATCGTCCATCTAGTATTCGTTCTTTCGCGATGTAGTTTGTCCTAACAGACTTGCCGTATGCGACGTCGTCTGCAGTCGATGTCGCCGTAGCCTCACAGACACCGCTTAGCCAATGACAGTTTGCTACATCAACAGATTTTTTTTTTTTTTAAATACATATACCGGGAAGAACCAAGCGGAAGTTTCTTCTTCGTGCATTCCCCACTCGCCGTCCTTATTGATTAACGCGTTGTGTTCCGAGAGCCCGAGAACGGTGAGAAAAAAGTTGATTTCAATTAACCATCCAACGTGTGTTGTATGGTTTCTAAGATGTAATTCGTGCTATTTGCAAATGCAATGCATGGAATAACTTGGTAGAGTGTCGTGTGTCGTCGCGAAGGCTGTTTCTACGCTTGAGTTGATTGTCCGGGCTAACGTTAGTTTAGCTAACAAAAGTACGCGGATGGATTCAAGGATTCAAGGAACTTTGTTTGTATGAATTGTTCTTGTTTTATTAAGCTCATGGATTTGACAAAGGCGTATGGCAGTTATATCCAGGTCTATTACCCTATGTAGGTAATAGACACACCAATTATCTCGTTCAGGAAAGTCTTTTTTATAAAAAATAATTTCCTGAACAGCATGCCTCTATCTATCTGTTCCACCGCAATGTATGTTTGTCCTAGTAGAGTTGCCGTAAGACCCCGGTCAGAATTCGTAGGCTTGGGTAGGTACATATATATATATATATATATATATATATATATATATATATATATATATATATATATATATATATATATATATATATATATATATATATATATATATATATATATATATATATATATAGCCATACACTGGAAAACCAAGCAGGAGTTTCTTCTTCGTGTAATATTTATAAGCCTTACTCGGCGTCCATACCGAGAACAGTAAGAAAAAGTTTTTAAATTACAAATCGCGCTAAAGTTTCGCCGGGGGTCTCTCTCTCTCTCTCTCTCTCTCTCACAGGAACTTATTATGTATAAAATAATTTCCTGAACGTGTATCTATCTATTTATGTGTGTTTCAATACTCTGTCTTCCAGATGCACCCCTCTACTTTTGAGAAAGGCGAAATGCCGAAGTGCAAAATCGTGTCGCCCTCTGTGTTCGGTTGTCCCCTGTGCCCCAGGTTCATCACCAAGAGCTCGAGTGTCATCCAGAGGCATTTGCTGAATCACGAGGCCAATGCAGTACATTTCAAAGGTATGTTCATGTAAAGTACGGTTCTGAGGTCACACGCCAGTACGCGTCGTTTTGACAGCAGAAAGCAAGTTCACTTTGAAGAGGTCGCTACTTGTAGCACTCAGTGGAGTTTTCACTTTTTGAAATGGACAACTGGTTAAAGTATGGAAAAATACATTTGTATGTACTCGCTAGTAAGTATTTGTTTCTCAGGTACTGTATGGTTTCTAAGTCGTATTACTCTCTTTCTTAGAACAGGTAATCTGCCGCTGCAACCTGCCCTGCAGAGGGAGAAGCCACTTTCATTGTCCGTTCTGTGAGAAAACCATCATCCGGAAAGCCGCCATTGCAACGCATCTCATAGATTGCCAAACTAAATGTGATACGGTCCAACTCACATGGGATCCACCTCCTCATCCACCCTCACCAGAGACCCATCCTGTTGTTTTATCATTGTATATGGAACATTCATACTTACTTCTGCCTTCTGTGGCCGCTGTGAAAATTGACCATTCTTACATACAAACGGCACCCCTGAAGACCCCTGCAGTTGCCACAGATATAAAAGAAGAGCCAGAAGATCCAGCAGAGCCAGTAAAGTTAGAAAAAACAGAAGATCCAGCAGAGCCAGAAGATCCAGTAATGCCAGTAAAGTTAGAAAAACCAGAAGGTCCAGCAGAGCCAGAAGATCCAGTAATGACAGTAAAGTCAGAAAAACCAGAAGGTCCAGCAGAGTCAGAAGGTCCAGAAGATCTAGAAGATCCAGATCTATCTCTTTCACCCACAGCTATAAAATCAGAGGATCCCATTTCTCCAGAGACAGAAATGACCGGCAAGTATCCACCAACCCATGTGAAGTGCCCGCACTGCCCACTTGTTCTGGACAAGAAGAATTTGTTAATACACAGCCGAGTGAAACGCAGAAGATCACGATCTCACTCCAAATGTACGACGTCGACCAAAGTAGCAGCCTGTGAAAACGGCATAGAGGGGATTCAGGGTGCCGGTGCCAGTGCCACAGCCACGTGTGATGAGATGTGAGATGGAGGATTGCTGGCGAGACCGCCTGCTTGCACAGCCATGAGATGATTGTGGCACCACTGCCAGTGAGGAACGACTGGACCAGCGAGTCCTCCAGGAAGAGACTCCAGAGCAGCAGAAGAAGCACACGTCCCCTTGTCTGGCCTTGTTGACCTCACTGGTTCTAAAGACCATCCCAAACTAGAGGAGACTGTTGGCCAGGACGCCTCCCTGGGGAGGTGTTCCAGGCCCCTGGAGGAGGCCTCCCAGGACCCCCTGGAGGGTGCTGTCTCTAGCCTGGCCTGGGAAGCCTTGGTGTCCCACTGGAGGAGGTGACTGGGACTCTGGCTAATGCGGCAGAAGGAGGAGGAGGAGGCTGTTCAAAGAACTACCGAAGCCACAGCCGTTGGCATGGAAGGATTAATACAAAGTACGCTCAATACATTTTTAGATTGATCACGTACAGTTAAGTTTGAGAAATGACATGTTTGTCTTTACGTCTACTTCAGACATGTCCATGTACAATGGAAGATGCTCCAGATGTCAGATGGTGCACAGATACCAGGAAGTGGACAGTCAACGACCATCATCAGAGCTTCCGGATGATGTCATCTGTCTGTTCCAACAGGATGTTTCCCTGCAGAATCCTTCCACCTCAGCCAACCTCAAGCTGCATCCAAAGTAAGGACACTGAATTCCAGTGAGCAGCGGGTCAAAATGCATTCAGTCGTGTGTGTGTGTGTGTGTGTGTTCACAGAGGTGTAACTTGGTGAAAAGGTGAATCTGTTTCTTTCCAGGAGGTCTTTGAGCTCCTGAAGGTGACGGAGGAGGCCACAGGCAGCTCAGAAAGAAACAGAGGTTAGTGAGACCCCTGCTGGAGGCAGGGTAGTGGCGCCGCTGCTTCGGAGGTTTTAACTCGGCCTTTGATCAGCCGTCGGATTGGAAAACAAAATGCTGATATGTGTCAAAATGCTGAATATCGGCCGATGATATCGGTCGATCTCTGGTAAGAAGTGGAAGGAAATTATTGGGTGGTGAATTTCATTCCTTTGGAATGCAGCCATTATAGGACCACAAGGTCTGATTGAGTTATGTCACTGTTTTTCAGACATTGATCAAAACCCTTCCAGGAGGCACGACAATGGCCAGTGGCAGCCCTGAAGACCCACTGGACCAGTGGCAGCCCTGAAGACCCCTGGACCAGTGGAAGATACCCTGGACCAGTGGAGGCCCTGAAGACCCCTGGACCAGTGGCGGCCCTGAAGACCCACTGGACCAGTGGCAGCCCTGAAGACCCCTGGACCAGTGGAAGATACCTGGACCAGTGGAGGCCCTGAAGACCCACTGGACCAGTGGCAGCCCTGAAGACCCCTGGACCAGTGGCGGCCCTGAAGACCCCTGGACCAGTGGCGGCCCTGAAGACCCCTGGACCAGTGGAGGCCCTGAAGACCCCTGGACCAGTGGCACCAGTGGAAGCACTGACCAATGGCAGCCCTGACCTGGACCAGTGGCAGCCCTGAAGACCCCTGGACCAGTGGCAGCCCTGAAGACCCACTGGACCAGTGGCAGCCCTGAAGACCCCTGGACCAGTGGAAGATACCTGGACCAGTGGCAGCCCTGAAGACCCCTGCACCAGTGGAGGCCCTGAAGACCCCTGCACCAGTGGCAGCCCTGAAGACCCCTGGACCAGTGGCAGCCTGGCCATCCTCGAGTCACTGTGTTAATTGTTGTGCGTTCATTTATTTGTTCGCCTGTTCTGTTTTATGCTTTTCCCTCATTTTAGATTGAGATTTTTATTTTTATTTTTCGTTTTTCCAAATAAACGTAAAAGTTTATACTGTTAACAAGCTGAATTGTTTTTTTTCTGAAATTCCAACAGAAAAGGCAGATCGTTGACAGACTTTCCATCTTAGAAATCAACATCCTTCCAAATATTGTGTTGTCCCTCCATCGCCAGCAGTTGAGAATAGTTTGACATTTATCAACACATTTACAGGTGTTCTCTCCTCTCCCTTACTGCTTTATTTTTTAATAATAACAATTCCCAGATATTTTACTTGATTTTTAACCGCAATATTATAAAACCAGAATGCCAGCAGAAAAGGAGAGGGAGGGGGAGGAAGTCACATTTATCAATGTTCAATCTCAGACCAGATGCTTTGGAGAATTAATGTATGTAATCAACCACTTTGGGAATTTGTATTGCATCTTTTCAAAACGATGTCCTATTGTCCACAAATGGACTTATGAGAAGATCCTTCTCCAGAGTTCTGATTCCTTTAACATCTGTGGTTTTTATGCTAATCGCTAATAATTCCACCACCAAATAAATAATAAAAGAGAGCTGTTGCAACCCTGCCTCATACCCCTACTGGCTCCAAATCTAGAGCAAGTACCGTGTTCTAAAGTCGCTGAGCTATTGGTATCACTGTACAACACACCAATCAAATGAATGAATTTGTGACCAGGGTATTAAATACAAAGCGGTGCTCAACTGAATCGAAAGCTTTATTGAAGTCTAAAAAGAGAAAGAACCCCTCCAGTGACAACACGTGACTAATATCCACCAGATCCAAAACCAGACAAATATTATTGTGGATTTAACGCCCGCCAGGAAAAGCAGATTGTGTTACAGCAACGAGACGTGACAAACCTTTTTTCATTTTAGCAGCTAGACATCCAGAGGGCAAATTATATCCAGTGTTTAGGACAGAAACAGGCCTTAAGCTGTCTGACACTGTCTTACAGGGCTGGACTGGGACCCACGCTACGGTGGCCCACATGGATTATTTATAGGATAAATAGGCTGATTTCTAAAATATCCAACCAGCTGGTTGATCAGTCTTCAGAAACTTGCTAGCTCGAGTCCTGGAGGGAGGACCTACAGGTGGATCTCTCCAATGAGGAGTGGGAGAAGGCCTGTAACAAAGCACAGTCACAAACAGCGAATGCACAATTGCTGCAGTACAACTGCTTAATGCGGTCTTATATGACACCAGTCAAGCTGAAAAAATTCAATTGTGCCATACCAGACGTGTGCATAAAATATGATAAAGAACAGTTCACAATCGTCCATTGTTTGTGGCAGTGTTCTCAAAGAAAGAAATTCTGGGAAGAAGTGAAATAATGCATTGAGGAAATATTAGGGATACAGTGACTTTCAGAACCAAAGCTTTTTTGGGGGGTTTCTATCCTAATTGTAACATTAGAAAGAAGCATCGATTATTTTATAGATGTAGGTCTGCTCTTGGCCGAAACAGTGATTGCAGTGGCTTGGAAAGATGTGGATGAACCCAGGAAGGATCAGAATCAACAGCAACTCTACCAATACGTAAGCGGAGGTAAGATACCAATGTTTGAGAACATTTGAAATTTTTCTTGCAAACACCCAGGAATGACCCTTAAATCTTCATTTTCTGTGAGATATAACGGGGCAGTGTATCATTGTACAGGTGGTTTTGTGTATCGTTATTCCCCTCTTTCTATCTTTTTTTTTTTTTTTAATTATTGTTTCACTTATTTATTTATTTTATTAATTTAATTTTTTATTTAGGTATTTTTGTTTGTTTGTTTGTTTTTGAGTCTGTTGTCCCTTTTGTAGTTATGTTTTGGTTGTGAGTTCGGCTTGGTTTGTGGCAGGAGTTTCGAGTCCTTGTTATATATTTGTTTATTACTATGTTTGAAAATAAATAAATGAAGATATTGTTGAAAAAACAAAAACAAATAACAAAATACACCCATGTTTTTGCAGTAGATCAATTGGATTGATTTTCGGTTGTAAGTCGTCGTCGTCGTCGTCGTCGCGTTTTAGCGCGGACATTTACTTTGAAAGGGCTTTTCAAGAAGTCGGTGAATTTGAGTTTAGCTTTTTTCTTTTTTTTTTTGCCAACTTGTTCCTGTGCTTGGGAAATTCCTTAAGTTTGGATCTTTTGTATGTGTTTGTGGAAGTCGAGTCGGAGGATCTTTGAAACGGAGTCTGAAGGCTGCAGTTACACGGGAGAAGACGGTGTTACACACCGACACACATTCCCTAATTCCGCCCTTTTTCCCTCCATTGTGAGTGTTTAGTGGAGGCTCCTGATGGTCGGGAAGATCATCTGGAGGGTCGCGAGGAAGGAGCTTAGACAACGAGGCGGCGGCGCTCCCTGCTCACCGTGAACACGAACCGCTGGAGACTCACGCCAATCAACTTGTGAGTCACATCACGTGTACACGACAGTGTTGTGTGTCGCTATATACATTTTTATATATGTGTGTGTGTGTGTGTGTGTGTGTGTGTGTGTGTGTGTGCGCGCGCGCCTGGAAGTCCGCGCCAGGTATTTCCAGGGCGGAGAAGATCGATGAAGAATCTGTTGGACCGTGGGTGGGTTCACCCAGGGCGCGCGGCCCTCTGGCGGCCCTCTGGCGGCCCTGGATGGCCCCTGATACTGAAGGATAGCAGCAACATTATTGTGGTGCAATGGCGTAGGAAAGAGTTTAACATTGGGGCTGTGTGTGTGTGTGTGTGTGTGTGTGTGTGTGTGTGTGTGTGTGTGTGTGTGTCGACTACGGGCGTAAGAACCAATTTACCAATTTACGTCCGTGGCATAAAAGGTACACGTTGATAAAGTTGTTTTTTTTTAGTCCCTGTGCTCCTACAGTTTTACAAAACAACAACAACAACAACAACAACAACGTGTATATTACATGAAGAAGAAAAAAAATATACGAATTAAAAAGATATAAAGAAACAAAACATTTAGACAGTATGGACGGTTGGATTATTTTATAAGATAGATAGATATATTTATTTATTTATTTTAGCTGACACTAACAGACACACAGTCAGGCAGACAAATAATATCATCTCTATTAGCTAGCTTTAAAGCTTGCATATAATGCTAAATTTACTTTGCTAAAGTTTCGACAATAATATGTGCATGAATTCTGGTTAAAAAAAAGAAGCAAAAAAACAACCTTCTTTCTACCTGCAAGTGAGGGAAAAGAGGATGCAGATAGATAGATTAGATAGATAGACAGATAGACAGACAGATAGATAGATAGATAGATAGATAGATAGATAGACAGACAGACAGATAGATAGATAGATAGATAGATAGATAGATAGATAGATAGATAGATGTCTTGGAAATTAGATACTTTGTAAATCCTTCACAGGAAGTGAAATAGTTTCAGCAGCAGTGCATTATTCATTCATTCAGGCCCTCAACACTATTAGCTATAAATAAAAACAGATCCATCCACAAACCAAAACGGCTTATATAATATAATATGCACCACATATATATATATGTAAATATTTACACATACATACTGTACATACATATATAAATACACATACATATAAAATTAAGGCAAGTTATGTACATAATGACATTAATAAGTGTTTTATTGCACCTTTATGAAATGTAACTGGATGATTAGACAATTTTCATTGAGTGCAGTTTTACATTTAACAGTGATTTTGTTTTTTTGGCTTGCAGCAGCGGAGCGATGGAGGGAGAGAAGGAGCGACAGAGGGAGGAGAAGGAGAGCAACGAGGCCGAGGACGAGGTGAGGAGCGACGACAACACCGAGGAGGAGGAGGAGGAGGAGGAGGAGGAGGAAGAGGAGGAGAAGAGCTCCGAGGTGGCGGCGCTGCTGTGGCAGGAGGGCTACGGGGAGGACGGCCTCAACCTTCCCATCATGCACTGGGAGGCGCTCAGTCTGCGCATCGCTGAGCTGGAGAAGCAGGAAGAGGAGAAAAAAGAGAAGAGGATGAAGGTGAGCGACTGTGTGTGTGTGTGTGTGTGTGTAAAGGGTCAGTTCTGTTTGACCCTGCAGGGGTCAGTTCTCAGAGGAAGCCTCCTGGTCCTGGGCCCTGGTGTGTTTATTCTTTCATTCATTTCTTTCTTCCTTCGATGCTTTTTCAAACTTTGCCAGGTGAAATCTGCGTCCACTGCGGTCGCCTGCTCCTGATTAGATTTCAGGAGGTCCATGTTATCAAACAGCTTTCTACTGAGGCTGGTGATGGCTGATTTCCACAGGAATATTGATGCTTTCTGGTCGCTGTCCAGGGATTTTGATGCAGGAGGTTGTTGCTCTTTCTCTGTTTAGCTTGAACTGAGTTATTGTTGCATTCAGTCTCTGTATTTGGAACTTATCTGTCCGCATGAGTTCTTCCTGCTGGATGGCTCATTTGAATTCCAAAGTTTTGATATTATTGACTAACTCTCCAAAACTTGTTGTTGTTTTTTTTTTGTCATGAATGAGTCATTATTTTTCCATACGTTGCCACTTTAGCCGCCTCCCACAGTGAGAGATTTCAAGGCACTGTCTCATGTGGAGGCTGGAAGGTCTTTGTTCTTGCGTCGATGGGGACCGTTAAGTCTCAGATGAAATTTCAAAATGCGTCATAACCTTCAGAGAAAATCTGTATTTGAGGTTCTGCCAACGTCCCAGTGATCAGCATCGTGTTATTATGACGATGACCACTAATGTTGTGGTGCAGTGACGCTGCTGTGAGATGATGCGGTCCTCATGTGTCAGGCTGCTCACACTGTGACATCATCAGACCGAGACGCCGGCTGACAGACAGGACTAATGACAAGTTATGAAGTTGTTGGTGCATTTTGGTTGCGTTCTAATAATAATAATAATAATAATAATGGATTGGATTTACTGCACACAGCGCTTTTTTTTGGCACTCAAAGCGCTTTACATTGAACATTATATTGTTTTCTATTTTTTATTGTCACTTTTTTTGTTATCGCAATAAATGACTGAAATTATCGTGATAAAATTTTTCGTCCATATCGCCCAGCATGAACAGTGATGTCAGTGTGTGTTTTGTGTGTTTGTGCGTGTGGATGTGGAACGTTGATCAGTCCAAAGAAGATTACTGGAAGATTTTATTGTTTTATTTTCTATTTATAATGAGTAGGACAATTCATCATGAAGCCAGAACACTGGCCCTCTTTCTATGGCGTCTGTTCAATAAATTATTGGAATTATTGAATTGAATTGCGTGTCCTGCAAAATAAACATTTTCTCTATGAATATAAATATACTGGTACTACCCAGAAAATGAGAATATCCTGAAAAGGTTGCTGTATTTCTGCAATTCAACTTAAAAGGTGAATGTGACATATTATATAAAGGAATAATATGCAAATCAATATATTTCAAGTTTTTTTTTCTTTTGGATTTATTAAAAAAAAACTCAAATTTTATAATAATTTTCTGAGTTTGTGGGTTTGTGGTTTTAATCAGTTGAAAATCTGAATCAGCAAAGTTACAACAAGGAACTGCTTGAGATGTCAGTTTGCGTGGAATAGCTCAATAAAATTTGTTGCTTTCATCTTTGATGTTAAATTGCCAAAATAAAACAACTTTTACTGGATATTCTCATTTTTCGGGTAGTCCCTGTATATATCTAAAATCTCTCTTTTTTTTATTTTTTTGAGAAATGTTCCTCTCCAGTGAGTGACAGTAGTGTGTGTGTGTGTGTGTGTGTGTGTGTGTTTCCTGGCTCTCCCAGAGTGGGCTGTGTGTGGAGCGAGGCAGAGCTGCCGAGAGCTCGGCGGAGGAGAGCGGGAGGAGAGCGCAGAGCTGGGAGGACGGAGACGATGCCTGCAACAGCCACGTGATGGCGCTCACGTCCCGGTACGTAGGTGAACCAGCTGCACTGGACCAGCTCGACTTGACTTTGATGAAGTGATGCAGCGCGAAAACAAGCGGCCCTGTTTTCTGTCCTCTGATTTCAATACTTTACTTATTGAGATCTGTTTTGTTTTTTTTTTGTCACATGAAATTGTGGTGACTCGCTCTGCATTTCAATCAGTGACGAGCGGCTGGTCTGTTTCTCCTCCAGCCTGCAGACTCAGATGAACCTTCAGCTCTGCTTCATCAACAACAGTGAGAGTGAGGAGGAGGAGGAGGAGGAGGAGGAGGAGAAGAAGGAGGAGAGGGCAGTAAAAAGGAGAACGGCAGCACGCAGGTAACCATCCTCACTTCTGCTCTGACTGGAGCGCTGTGCAAAATACTGGTCAATATTTCAATTTTCAAGAGGTCCAGAATATTGACAAATATGGGAATATATGAATATTTCTCAAAATTTAATATTTGGATTTGGCAGGGTGATCTTAAAGACATTTTAGTAACCATTACTGACAATAATATATATTTCTGTATGCATATGTATATGTATTCGTACATGTGTATATATATATTTTTTTTATATAAATTTATTTTTATTTTTTTTTATTTTCTTTTAATTTTTTTTTAGCTTTTTGACAAAATATAAGGCAGCATAAAAACTTTGCTTTGAGGCTGTCAGGGTGTGTCCTGGGTTTATTGGGGGTGTCCAACCCCCCCAGACCCTCTATTCTACACACTGGATTGGAGTGCATGAAACATGTTAAAGTTTCCGCCGACCTTGAATTTGTCTTTTTTTCATTTGTTCATCATGTTTTTGTACTGTTCAGGTCCAGAAGGAACCTCAGGCAGCAGAAAAACCGCAGAGAGCAAAGTTCCGAGGCTTCAGAAACACACTGAAGAGCATCCGGGACAAATTGAGGACGGACAAGAACCTGGTGAGATGTCCAGCCATCTCACATCAGGGCCAGAGTTTGACGCCTTTGGGTTCCAGAGTGTCACCCTGTCCTCACCCAGAGACAGCTGGGCTGGACTCCAGCACCCTAAGGCCTCCTACCTCACTCCCTGTCTTGTTCTTTCAGGCCGCAGCTGGTCACAGTCCAGTTCAGAGAAGACACCTGGAGCAAAGGGACCTTCAGAGCTTCAGCCTCAAGGACCTGACTGCTCACTCCAAGTCTCTCAGCCAGGCCATCCAAGGTAATCACCACCCGCTAAGCACATGAACACAGCATGAAGTGATAAGATGCCCGCTGGTGCCTGAAGCCCTCATCACCTGTCTGCCCTCTGCCCACCAGACCTGAGTTCAGAGCTGGTGACTCGCCTGCAGGTCCGAGACCAGCTGAGGACGGAGCAGGACGCCATGCTGCTGGAGGTCCAGGATCTCACCTCCCTTTGAACCAGCTCAGTTGAGTCAGCACAGTGAGGACAGGTTCTACTGTGAGTCCAACATGGGGAGTCTGTGACCAGTGGGTAAACTACACTCCAGTGTGGTGCACTAGACTTTATCATGGTGGACTAGACTCCAGTGGACTTGACTCCAGTGTGGTGCACTAGACTCCATCATGGTGGACTAGACTCCAGTGGACTTGACTCCAGTGTGGTGCACTAGACTCCATCATGGTGGACTAGACTTTATTGTTGTGGACTAGACTCCAGTGTGGACTAGACTCCAGTGTGATGGACTAGACTGTCGTGGTGGACCAGACTCCAGTGTGGACGAGACTATTGTGGTGGACCAGACTGTCGTGGTGGACCAGACTCCAGTGTGGTGGATCTCACAATCATCTCAGTCCGTCCCCTCGTTCTGTTCGTACAGCCAATCAACCTGCTCAGAGTTCAGAGTGACTTCCTGGAGAGGATTTGCACATGAGGCTGCAGATGTTGTTGTTTCGTCTGCTCACTATATTAATAAGGGAAACTTTTTGTCTGATTGTGTGCAGTATCGGAACCGTGTGTTACCGTTGACCCAAACTACACACAACACATAGAAATTTGGAAAAAAAAAAAAAAAAATTGACAAAGAAAGATGTTTAACATTCCATTTAACAACCATCTGAGGTTTTTTTTTTTTAAATGCGCATAAGTAACTCTAGTTCTTAACAGTCACATGAGGTCAACAAGTGTCCATCGTAAGAGTCAAGTTTTTCGGGATCATCGAGAGGGCTGCGTTATGTTTCCAAATGTACAGGAGCATGTGGTGTGTGCATATATTGACAGGAGGGGGCGGTAGTGTGCCAAGAATAGTCTGCCGAAACTGCAAATCTAAAAGCGAGAAAGACTAAAACTAGGTACCTTTTGGAAGGAATGCATGTGGGAAATAACTGTACATTATTTCAGAATGTTAACATTTTTTTTCATATCGACCCTTGTCTTTAAAACAGTCTAACATAACTGCTAAACATCTCTATATTCTTGTAAAGGGCTAAATATCATAGTTTACTTCCTTGAAATGTGGCATCAAGTATTTGACAAATTTGGTAAAGTTTTGACACAAAGCTCATCCAAGTCTGATCTCAGTATTCTTTACCACTAAATGCAGAGATAAATAGACTTTTAAAGCTTGAACTAAGTGCCAATGTTGTGCTGTACTCAAAACAAATGCTAAAAATAAAATGTATTTTACTATGAAAGTACCAAAAGTGGGAGAATTTGCTGCTCAGGTTTTCCTGCAGTTTGCTGCAACTGCAATTAAAAAGGATTCGAATTTGGAAGTTTTAAGTTTGTTTGTCTGTCTGCTTTTCTTAAGATATTGTATTTTTAGGCCTATCATATGTTCTTTGTAGTATCATTGTGATCTTATGTACAACTGTACAATTCATGTGTTGTGTCTTATGTACAACGTTTTGTATTTGACCAAAATGTATTTTTTCCATTTGTGTTTACAAGACGTTCTGAATTCCTTATTTAACCCATTCCTTAGTCTGGAGACACATTTGTGATATTTCATTTAACAATAATATAATAATATCTTTTTGAAAATATATATTTAATTTTAGCAACTAAACCAAACTCCATGTTGATTCCCTCTCTGAGGACCATGACCACCTTCTTGTTTTTTTTTTTTTTTAACCCTTCAAACATGTGACGAGCACAGCAAAGCTCCGGCAGGCTGCTCTCAACCAGCATCCTCTGGGATGTCAATAGTCGGTAATAATATGGCACCTTTAAATGTTGCCAGTTTTGGCGTGAATGGCCTTTCCATGGCCATTTCACCAGACAGTTGTACTGAAGTTGTCAGCACATAGAAGAGACTTGAGGTGACTCAGAACGAAGCAGAGTTCCAGTTCGAGCAGGGCCTTGCTGCCACTCAGCCCAGCTCCTGCTTCCTCTTCCTTGGAATTATTATTTTGTCATTGACTGTGTTGTAATCTATGTATGAAACACCCATTACATCCTGGGGGGGAAGGAGGTCTCTTCTCTTTTCCTTTCAGGGTCTTTTGGAGTTGTTCCCCACCTGGTTTGAGGGCCAAAGGCTGTTGCTTCTGTAAACAAAACAAAAAAAAAAAAGTAAAGTCAAAGCAATTGTATTTGCAATCTTGAAAAGACTCATTTGTTGATTTATTGTTAATTGGTCTTTGTTGTTTGAGCTCTGTTGGGTGTTTGCTGCTGCTGCTGCTGCTGCTGCCTCATGGTTTTTCAGGTGGTGCTGGAAGGGCAAGGAAATCTCAGAACAGAGCCTTAAACCAGCAAATGGACAACATCTGCAAAGACAATAAAGTTTATTTTTGGTTGGTTTTGAAGTGGTTGTGACTGAAATGTATACGTAACATCCACTCCTGTCGCTGATGCTACAGCAAAGCATTAAAACACATGGTTAATTTCAGCAGGTGAAAGAAGAACATGGAGTCTCTCTCACACACACACACACACACAGGTCGGGGAATAAGAATTGGATGGTACGGTGAGGGACAGAGGGAGGGGCTGCATCACCATAGAAACCCGTGACAGTGTTCAGAGAAGCAGCAGAAAAAGGTGAAAGCTACAGCGGTCACCAAATCCGCTGTCAAACGTATCAGCTTCCCAAAGTGGCTTCACCTGTGGGGTTTTGGATCTCCTTGAACAGCCGGTGAAGATTGTATTCTGTTTCTTTAGTGTTGTCTGACAGTTGCCAGCGTGTCGATGTTGTTACCTTCCTTCTGATTGTTCCAACAGATGTGAGCCATATGGAGTAAAAGTCATCCCAGCAACAGATTGCAGCAATGCAGGTATTTATGGGTTTGATGCAGTTTCCTTGGCACAACTGTGTAATTCCAGAGAATTGAAAGTGAATTGGGAGGGTTTTAGTTATGAGTGTTGGCTACCTTTGTAAAACAAATGATTTTGAGACACAAGCTTAATATTTAATATATTTTTTGGAAACTGTATTGGAATGCCAGAAATATTATTAATATCTATTAGTAGAATTAATCTAAAGTTCTTAGGTTCTTACTCTTGCTTTTCTCAGTAGTCATTAGCTACACCTGGAAAATACATCAACTACCATTACATTTTAAAAAGATGCAGTGCTATATATTAAAATATAAATGTCAAATATTTCCAGCAAAACCAAAAGTCCAGACAGTCTTTGTCTTTTTCTTTCTTTCCTCCTGTTTTTTTTTATTTTTTTTTTTTTTTTACAAATGTCCCACAAGAAATTTTGATTACATAAAACACTTAGCAATGATTTTCCCAAATAACCTTCAAATGTAAAGAAGGGATTAAAAGGTTGGATGTAGTCCTGTATCTTCTCTTGTCTTCTGTTAAGGTATCGTACCTTGGAAACAGACAAACGATTCTATTGAGGAGTGTATCAAGATCAATAATCTCAAATTCATGTTTCTTTATTATTCTGAATCGCATGGACAGATTCTATTTTCCACAGAAAAGTATAAGATGAGTACAACAATAGAAAGTCCTCTTGCAGAGGGGACAGCTAGGGGAGGTGTGGTTACTGATTGCTAAGTTAATGGGGTGAAAAAAAGGACTGAATCAGCAGCATACCCCTGTGCACAGGAAGGCAAACAACCACAAGGAATCAGCATCAAACATCAGAAGGTCAAACAGATTGCGCCACGGTCAACAGTCAGAGATGGAAGTGGGCTCGTTGGAGGCGCTGCCGCTTTCCATTTCTGCCCTCCCATGAGCCAATGCATTAATAGTGTGTGGTATTTACCATGATCAGTGCAATGCTAAAGGGCCAAAAGCAATCCCTTGGATGACAAACTGAATTAATGATTGTAAGCCTTAACTGAATGTGGATTTTAAAAATTGAGCTTTTACTTGAACGTACCCGATCTGTCTGCTCAAAGACAATTTCATTTGATTTTTCTCCAAATCAACATTATAATACTTCATACGTTTTACTTCAGTTGTATGCTCAGATCATCAGAAACTGTTTTTAGGCCAAGTTGTTTAAAGAGTTGCACATAATGTAAGTATGTCTACTTATTTTAATTTCTACATTCTTTGCCCAAGATTCTTCTAGAGCAACTTTGTGCAATTAATCTCCAAACAAACATAGGGCGACTAGTAAAAAAAAACCTAAAATTGATGCTTTCTGGTTTCATCCAAATATTTGAAGTTAAGTTGGGGGCTTAAATGAGGACAGAGAGTGACTAAATTGTCTCTTTGTTTCTAGATGAACACCCACTCTTTTGAAATCATCTGAAAAACTGGAGAAAAGCATAGACGCTTACCATTAAGGAATACAGAGGGACGAGAACGATGATGAAGACGCTGGACAGAATCCCCACCGTGCAAGCCGCTACCTAGTTCAACTCATCCCTTCCCTGGAAATCCTTTCATTTTCTCCACAATGTCCTTCAGAGCTGAAGCTTCTTCCAACATCAGCATCTCCATTTTCAAAGACTTTGTTGTGTCCTTATTGCCGACTCCATCCACCACCCCTCCGTCTGAACTGTGTAGCATAGATGAGACCTACAAGTACATCTTCCTTCCAATCTGCTATTCTTTCACCTTCATTTTTAGCATCTCCCTGAACTCTATCATTCTCTACCGATCCTTTCGCCAGACCAAGCGATGGAATGCCTCACTGATCTACATGGTCAACCTCGCGTCAACAGACTTTATGTATGGCCTGTCACTGCCATTCCTTGTGGCCAGTTACATCATGCGTGATCGTTGGGTCTTTGGAGACTTCATGTGCCGCCTCGTTCGCTTTCTCTTCTACTTCAATCTGTACTGTTCCATCTCCTTCCTCACCTGCATTTCTGTCCACAGATACCTCGGTATCTGCCACCCAATGAAGGTCATCACACTGGAGACCAAAAAAGCTGTGAAGTGTACCTGCATAGTGGTTTGGATTGTGGTATTTGCACTGACCTGCCCTATCTTTCGCTTTGCTCAGACTGGCCATGTGACAAAATTGGCAGGGCTGAGTAGTAATTTAAGCAATGCTGAAAATCAAAGCCATGAAGCATCGTTGACAAATGGGAACGGAAGCTCTGTGAATATGGGAAGGGTCATTGAAGAGTACCAGAACTGTTGGGATGATGCTATAGACAAGGAGTTTCCTGAATACATACCTTATGGCATTACGCTTCATTTGCTGGGCTTTTTTGTACCTTTTTCTATAATTGCTTGGTGTTACTCACATGTTGTTTTGACAATTTTTAGGACTCTACATTTTCAGTCCTCATCACGCCGAGTACCGAGGGAGAGTGGACAGGAAAGATTTGAATGGAGAAAAAGACATAGACCTGCAGTTGCAGGAGAAGAAAGAAGAGAGAGCATTGAAATGACGAGAACATTGGGAATGGACGAAGGGATTTCTGTTTTCCTTGGTGCTCATTCCCCTTATGCCAATCGCAGACGGAAGTCAATCAAGACCATTATCACCATCACCATCCTTTTTGCTTTGTGTTTCTTCCCCTTTCACGTTACTAAAACCATATTCCTCCTGTTGAAAGTTAACAAGGGAGTCCCCTGTCGCACAATGACCATGGTTTCCATGTGCTACAAGATCACAAGACCATTGGCATCGTTCAATGCTTGGCTCAACGCTTTGCTTTACTTCCTCACGAAAGATAAAGGAGCAGCCCAGTGTTGCCAAGCAGGAAATACCAATACCCAACAACACGGTGGACAACTACTGCCTTTAAGGATGGCAGGAAGAGAAGAGGACCCTGTAAAGGGAACAGTTCAAGAAAGAAACAACACTGAAGCCAACAGAGGATTTCACAGCAGTCCATCATACAAGAAGAGTAAAAATTTAATTTACAGCTGAATTAATGTTTTTTTGTCATGTGCCAACTGGTCAGAGATGCACTCCAGGTCCTCTTTAGGTCCTGAGAAGAATTATTGCACTGGTATTCCTAAGTATCAGTGATACTGATAATCCTCGTGAGGAGGCACTAAGATGAGCAGGAACATTGATGGCCCAGGATTGGCCCACAGACAAGACCCACCACTGATTTTTCAAAGAGCTACATAGTTAACACAATACAAGACTAAAAGGGTCTGCTACCTTGGACAGTTTGAGTTTGAAGTAAAGAGATACGACTCTTAAGAAAAGCATTGACAGTCTACAAGTAAAAAAATAAAAATAACTTGACAGTGATTTAAATGATCTTAATTTTAATTTGGTATGTTGTCAATGAAAGAATTGGACATGATTCTGATTTATTGGTGGAAAAATTCCGTTACAGGCCTGTGCTCGTTAGATTGTGACCCAAGTCATGTAGGTTATCCTAGTATGTAGTTTTGCCAAGTAGAGAGAGCATTGTTTATCAAGATTGCCCCCCCACTCCCAATATAAGATTGTTGGTGGACAGGTGTTAACCTCTATATTGAATCTTCAGCATTTCCATTCAGCTGCAATCTAACTTTATACTTTGCACCCTCTTTCTCACACCAGCTTCCTGTCCTCTGTCACTACAGTCATAACTCAACCTCTTTGGTCTTCCTTCTACACCTCCTGCCTGGTGGATCCTACCTCCGCATCCTTCCACTGATATATCGTCACTCCCAAAGAGAACCTTTTAATCTCTTTACCTTCAGCTTTGTCTCCTATTTTCCTCAGGAAGCGTGCATCTAACTCTGAAACATAACTTCATTGTTTTGAACACCTTTCATTTCATTTCACTGTTTTTCAGACCCTGTTGTACTGCTCATTAACAACCCATGTCTTCTGTGCTGTGACTAACTTCATCCCTCTTCTTTTCCTGGGCATAACTCCACCTCTCTAGGCTTTCCACCAACTGTTCCCTGCTCTCACCACAGATACTAATTATCAAACACCAGCAGTATCAACCTGGATTGGAGGTGACGTTTGTGTACGTCATAGTTGCTTTGTGCAGGGCAGGGTTGTATTTCTTGTTGTTTTGGTGTCATTTTACATGTTGTTAAGATGTGAAGATGACATTGTTAATGTTAACGTTCTGTAAATAAACCCTAAAATGCCTTGAAGTGAAGTGTTGAAGAAAGGGAGAGTTATTTCTTGGGTGCTCTCAGAAGAATATTGGGGTTGGGAGATTTGAGAATTTAGTAATATGAGGGAGTGATGGAAATGAAGAAAATGTTCCCTGAATTGAACTTTGACAACTCTTCCGAGCGGTTATAGAAGAACTGCCAGGTTCACTGGCCTTGTGAATAGATAGATAGATAGATAGATAGACAGATAGATAGATAGATAGATAGATAGATAGATAGATAGATGTCTAGATAGATAGATAGATAGATAGATTATACCATTACATAGATAGAAGACAGATAGGCAATAGATAGATTATTTTAAATAGAAGACTTCAAAGTTATTTTAAATAGAAGACTTCAAATGACCAAACACAAATACAAGTTCTTAATGACAAAAAAAAAAAAAAAAAAAAAAAAAACGCAACTATTTTTGGGGGGAGAAAATCCATGGATCCCTCAGATAAATTGCAAGACTGAGACACAGGGAAAGTGAATCATGTACCACTGTAAGACATACGACCGTGTGCTACTAAAGACTTGGAAAGAGTAGAAGAAAAATAAATCAACAAACCTTTATTTTGTTGTGCAGCGAGAGAGGGCCTGCAGGGGGAGACGTTGAGCTCCCTCTCTCGATCGGTTAGAAAATTCAAAACACAACCGCCTTACACAATCTCCCGTCCTGCACCGCGGCAACAGAAAAGGCTCTGACGGCTATTTTAATTTCTCATAAAAATAAATAAAAATCACAGGCGCAATACTAACCCACACAAAGGGCACGGATCGGTCGCGCCGGTCCATGGGCACATTTTGATATGGGTCAAATATTGCCGGAGTCGCGTTTAAATTTCTATTTATTTTTTGCGTGTGTGTCCGCCGTGTGGGGAGCCGAGGAGCGGAGCGCTTGGCGCCACTTTCAAATTCTCCACTGACACAGACTGAGAGTCCCGCTTCCTATACAATTACAATGCCGAACGCGGTTTTTTTTTTTTTTTTCTCCTCCCAACAGTAACACCTGGAATATCTTGAGACGTTTGTTTCCTTTCGGAGAGTTTCCCTGTTAGAAGGTAAGCATTTATATATCGACCCCCACTCTCCCCCAACTTTATTATTATTATTATTATAGTTTCTTATTTTTAATGTGTATATATGCCTTAAATATACAAAATGAGCTTGTGGAGATGAAGAGGAATTTCAGAGTAAAATTCACGACATTAATTTAAAAAAAAAAAAAAAAAAAGAGTGCTGTGACAAAAAAAAAAATATATAAAAATAAATAAATAAATAAATAAAACACAAAAAGCTTCGACGGTGCCCGAGATTGCAGCCTCGATGGTCGAACCGCTTTGAGCATTTCAGCGGTACCACGTCCGCTAATGGAGCCAACCACGGTGTTTTCTCTGTAGCGGCTAACTTTAGCGCATGGTTATTGTTTTACATTTCGTTTCAAGAGGCTTTTCGGGGAGCTGTGCGGAGCGGGCAGAGGAGGAGGAGGAGGAGGCGGAGGCGGACACTCCCTCCCGGTCACAGCCCACAGACCCTCCACCTTCCACCCCACTCCCAGTCCCCATCCCCCACACACCGCAGCCCGCCTCGCTGCTCCGCCGACACCGACTCACCGGTAGATAGGTGACGGGGAGTGTTCGCGAACGACTCGGAGCTCCGAATCCACTTTAAACAAAGCAAAAAACAAGCAAAAAAAAAACAAACAAACAAATAAAAAGACTTCATCTGAAGTGTTGAAAGAAGGGAATGTCTTTCTTGGGCGCTCTCAGAAGAATATTTCGAGCATTTCAGCAGTATCGGGTCTGCTAGCTAACTTCTTCTCTCAGCACGAGCTAGCTAGCTTAAGCGCGGGGTTATTGTTTTATATTTCGTTTCCAAAGGTTTTTCTGCGGTGCGAAGCGGGCAGAGGAGGAGGAGGAGGAGGAGGAGGAGGAGAAGGCGGACACTCCACTGACCCTCCACCCCAACTCCCAGTACCCATCCCCCACACACCGCAGCCCGGCTTCACTGGCCTTGTGAATTGTCTTGCAAATTACGGCATTACAAGAAAGACAGGAGGCAAAGTCATTTTCAACAGCAGGCTTCAAATGACCAACTACAAATACAAGTGCTTTATGAGAAAAGAAAAAAAAAGAAGCTTTTTTTTTGGGGAGCAAATCAATGAATCCCTCAGATTAATTGCAAAAAAAAAAAATTGAGACTAACATGCAGGGAAATTTAATCGTATGTCACTGACTGACATATAACTGTATACCATCAGTAGAGCAAAAAGTCCAAGAAAAATTATTAAACTAAAAGTTCTGTGGCTCACTAAGAGAAACCTAGTGAGTCAGCAGCAGCCACAGCATAACCCAGCCCATCACCTTGTGTCATCCATAAACTGACATATGTTGATAAGTTACAAAAAAAAACAAAAAAGATGTATATGATTATGACAAAACCTGTTGGTAGTTTGGCACGTCAAATAAACGATAGTTTTACATGTCCGCGTCATCCATAAACAAAGGTTGCGGGAGTAGATTCAACCAACTTATATGAGGCTGTGACTGAAGTAGGTGCTTTTCATTACTCTGCTTAAATTAACTGAGATTGTAATTTCTCTGGATAACAGAAACATTGGCACTGCTTTTTAAGACTTCTGTGTCTTTCACTAGGACTATAAATTATATGTAAACTGAATGGGTCGGGGGGGTTCAAACAGATCATTCTATATTGTCAGAGTTAAACATTTTCTGTATGTATATTGATACATATATGTGTGTGTGTGTGTGTGTGTGTGTGTGTGCCGCGAGGAGACAACTGTGACACTGTTACACTTGTATCTCACTGTCACTTGAAAATAAATAAATGCTTGTATTTTATTGTATTTTCTTCAATGGATTTGCGACTGCACTGCCTGCGTGTTGGATTTGCGAACGTAGCCTGTGAAACCCAGAGGTGACGAGCCGAGCTCACATCCAGGGGGCGCTCTAGCAGCACATCATGTTTTGCAGACGAATGCTGAGTCGCTCCAAACCATCCTGTGCTGCCAGCGTGACTCCTGGGTTTCCCAGCATCCCTCTGGAACATTGCAGGCTGACTGCGGTCCTTCTTTCTCTCTCTTCAGTCTTTCCTTTTGCTCAGTGTTGTTTGCGGACCGCGGCATCCTTGTTAATTCTATTCTTGTATTTTTTGACATTATATCTAACAAAGACCAAAGACTTTTTTATAGTTTTATGTGAAAATAAAATATATATATATATATATCAGTATTGTTAGAAAACAATAGACTTTGTTGGAAAGACATGATGAACAAACACTTATCAAGACTCATAGAAGGTCGTAGTGTGTCGGGCTTCAGCAGCACATCATTACTGGCAGCTGATCTTTGAACTGCCAGTATGATCTGTGCTGCTCCTGTCACACACACACACACACACACACACTCCTCTTTATCACCAGCTTCCTCCACCCAACAGAGGGATACAAGTCTTTTAAACCTGAAAAATAATCTGAGCATGTATTTTTTTTTAGTGATGCTCTGCAATTCACCATACTTAAATACTACGTATGTCTTTTCTATGACACAAAATGTTATGCTAATGCTAATAAAAGTATATCACAATAGAAAGAAAGTGTTCTGTTTCTTGCATATTGTACTTTTATTTTGGCACTTTACTTTAATAAACTAAATTTTGATTCCGAGGACTTATGACTGCATCATAAGATGTGTGGAAGGTGTTTCAATGACTTTGACCTGGAAAGAATCCAAGAGAATCCAAGAGCTGCCTGTATGGACTTAGAACAACCATTGTTGTCATTGACGCCACTGACCCCAGTGTGTTGTTACGATCACGTCAAAGATCACCGCTGTTAAAAACATGACAGGTCAAGATCACTTTGGACAGTACAGTGAACAGTGTGGAGATTTCATTCAATAAAAACACTCGATGCAGGCACAGTGGGTTAGATTTTTCTCAGTCTAGATTTTGGCTCAGCAGCTGGACTTGAAGGAGTTGCAAAGGGCGCAGGGTTGTCTGGTGAAGGTCACTGGTGGAGAATGAAAGGAAGAGGCCATGGTCCTGCTGGACGGGGAAACCCCAGAGGAAACTACCGGTAGTCACAGGTGCTTAAAAACTTTTTAATAAAGAGTCATGGTGACATTTGGTTCACAGAGAAGAGAAGTCTGTCTAAATATAAAAGGAGGATCAACGTTCATCTATGAACGTCCTTCAACCTGAAACACAAACTGGTATTATTTGATGCAAAATTAACCCTGTCACACGTCACATACATACGTGTATATAACACATAAGCGTTCCTATGGCTCCAAGTTCGGCCATTTGACTTCACTTGAAAACTGCAGGTTTCCACTTTAAAGTCCCTGCGAGTGCCCTTGGAAGGGATCCGTTGGAATGCTTAAACAAGATGTGTAAGATGTGTTCGCCCCCGGAACTCAGAGGCTTGAAGTTACACAAAGCAACCTGAAGCATGATAGATACTGTTGCACTTTCACTTCCCTAACATTAACATGATCTTTAGGTAAAAAAAACAACAAAAAAACACCAAGTGCACTTGAAACAAGGCAAAAAACATTAGCACAGGTCTGCAGTATTTCCTGTAGGTGGCGCCGCTCGGTGTCTCGACGTGGTCCTGATATGACGGCTGGTCAGAAGGAGGTTTGTTTCCAACACCCAAGAGTCAATGACAGGGACATGTACTCAACATAGAAAATGTTTAAGGTGACAAAAACAAAAACCCCTCAAGGACCCTCAAGGACTGGTGGTGGTCCAGGGCCGAGGAGGCTGTGGGGAGTCAGAGTCCCTCAGCTAGAAGGTCAGGAGATCCTGGTCCTGAGGAACATCTCCACATCCAGAGTTCATGATCAGCGAGAGAGCAGGGGCAGGTCGCTGGAGCTCATGATGAGACTGGAGTCCAGGTTCAGGTTGTCTACCAACACAAGAGCCACATTAGAAGACTGGAGTGGAGGAACACAGCCAGACCCATGACATAGATGTGCTTTTTTTGTTCATTTTTTTATTTATTTATTTTTTCAAAAGCTACGTTCAAAACTGACAACTAACAGAAGAGAACAGCAGCCTTTATTAATCCACTGGAGTGCAAAAGAACCAAGAAATAAAATAAGATATAGAGTAAGACAGGAAAATATGATATTTACATTATATTGGATTAACTGACAAGTTATGTACATAATATTGACATATAAGTAGTTATTCATTTCAAACTGAAAGGCCAACCAACTGCAGTGATTAAGTGTTCTCCTTTACGCAGTTATTATGGGCAGTTTGTTAAACTGCCACCAATATAAAAATCATAAATCAGGCCCAATTTTACACACCGGACCTTCAAGGTGAAGAATGAAGGTGGAGAAAAGCCCATGAAACGCGGCACTGTTAAAAGAAGTGTGAATTTTGGAACGTGAGACATGCTGCCCCCTGTGGGCCTACTGACACACTGCAATTCATTTAACTTTACCTTGATCAAAGTTGATGAGCTTCTTGGATCCTTCACCCAGTCCCTCCATGTCCACCAGGTCACTGTTGACGTCAGAGTCGTTCAGAGCACTGAGGGTCACGTCTACACACACACACACACACAGACAAAGAATACATACACTTATGATTCAGTACATGAGGCCAGCGGTCTTACATGGTTGTTATTTTATTCACAACTCACAGCATCAGAACCAAAAGCCACATCAGAAAACTGGCCTAGAGAGTGAAAAACAGTGGAATCACTGCAGCCAATTATGGAGCTGATGATGATGACGATGGTCAACACAACAAGATGTGAACATAGAAAGGAAAGGATTCTTTGGAAGTAGGGCTGGGCGATTTCGGTCAGAAATAAAATCCCGATTTTTTTTTTTTCTCTGAAAACTCGATTTTCGAGTTCGATTTTTATGGGGGTGGGCCGAAATCTCGTAAAATATGCTACAAAAACGGGACAAGTGCGTGTTGTATGCGACTTCGGGAAAAATAATTTAGCAGGTAGCGGTGAGGGCAGCAAACAGAACCACTTCCTGGTTTTAACAGCTGCTGTGGCTAGCTAGCGCAGATGCCAGTAAACATAGGTAGCCAGTTAACAGCTTCTGGAGGGGGGTGGAGGACTACGGTACCCAAGAGGCGCCAACCCGGAAGCATGAAAGAGGAAAATCGATTTTCCAATTTTCTTCTATTTAACATCGTTACCACTAAAAAAAAAAAAATCTGATTTCGATTTAAAATGGATTCATCGCACAGCCCTAATTGGAGTAGAACAGAGCAGAACAGAATGGAGACAAGAGTTCCTTAGAAGGATTTAGTGGGACGAGTCTCTTCAGTTTAATGGGAATGTTTGGGGCAGGAGACAAAAAAAACAAATAAACAACAACAACAACAACTGGAGACCATCGTTCAAAACGTCCCCACATCTTCTACACTGGGCAAAGACAAAAGGGGGCCAATAGGAAACAAAGTTTAAGTTTTCTATCAGAAAATAATACACACACAGACGTGCATGCATACACACACACACACACACACACGTTTGTAATATGTCTATTGGGAATGTGTGTGAAAGGTTGGGAAGAAGGGTTGAAGCAGGAAGCTACAAGGTGCTACCACTGTACTGAGTCGTGTTGCACCATGAAGCACCTTGTATTGTACTGGTTGTACTAGTTAACAGTTTCTATTGTTGTACTAGTTAACGGTTTCTATTGAGAGGAGGAGCAGTGGAGGAGGAACGTAAGGAACGTGTTTATCTGAAAAGGTGAAAAAAAGTGAAACATGGAACTTGATTTTTTTTTTTTTATTTGACGAGTTTGACATTCAATGAGAAGATGTGTAACTGCTGTGTGAGGTTTGACTTCCACAGTAGAACTGTGCGGTTTTTTCTCAGGACTGACCTCCAGTCTTCTGCTTCTTGAGCGAGATGTGGCTGGAGGAGGAGGAGGAAGCTGAAGCCCCCTGGAGACCCGAGAGCAGCGCACCCTGCTGGCCAGCCGAGGGCTCCGGGGCCACGGACGGAGGGCCCGGCGTGGACGCTGCTTTCTTCACGGCTTTCTTGGAGCCTTCAGAGGCAGCGGGAGCCGCTCTGTCTTCATACAGCTTCCTCTTGACCGTGCCCTTGGTCTGAGTGCTGGAGGGAGGATGGACACTGAACTGACTTTAGTATCTGGACAGAGCGCCAAGCCAATCATCTGCCTCCGTCTGACTCCCTCTCTGAATCTTCTTCGTCTCACACCGACCAACCCATGTCCACCAGGGGGACACTGGCTGGTAAGGTGGCTAGTAAACGTCATCACACCTGTATGTATGCTTACCTTGCAGGACTGGCATCAGCCACTGGGTGGAGCTGCATGGTGAGCTCTCCAAGCTTGGTGAAGGCAGCTCCAGCGGCAGAGAAGATCTCCCCCACCTGGTGAACATCCGACAGCAGCAGCAGAGATTAGCGGTGGAGCTGGAGCTGCAGCTGCTGTCACTTACACTGCTGTTTAGGGCAGCCGTACCCTCCCACCCTCACTCAAAGTAAAGAAGACAAGGCAGTGGAACTTTACTCCCTGCCTGAGATGCTTCAGGGTTGCATGCAGTTGACCAATTATAATTATTGGCGAATATAGGAATATATGATTATTGGGGGGACATTTTTGTGTGTAATATTTGAAAATAAATGTAACATTAGAAAATGTTATCTTAAATACAGTTCAGTGACCATTAGTGACAATAATATAGCCTTTTTTTTCAAGCTTTCTGAAATGGGGGGAGGGGGGAGGCTGACCCAACCGGACCCCCCTGTATCTCTCACACTGGCCCCACAGGTAGTTATTTCATAATGTAACTGGTCGTCTTTTAATGCAGCGTTAGGTTTGTCCTTTTAAAATAAAATAAAATAAAAAAATAAATAAACAAACAAACTTTAAAATGTTGGTAGGATATTTTAAACAACACTAAAAGCACGTTTGTTTCCCTTGAGTAAAGCCTTCATGGCCTGGCCAGGGAAAGTGGATGTTTAAAACACCCGAGTCAGTGAAGTCTGGCGACACCAGTGCAGACGTGTGAGAGGTTAAACCACCACTCTTCTGTTTTCGCCTCTGGTTGAAACCTTCTCGTGGAGATTTTTGGGACCATTCGTGCATGACGTCTGCTGCCATTCAACGACAATACATGTTGATGACCACCATCGGCTCGAGTAGAAACGCATCACACTGGAACACTGACTCACAACTTGGAAGCTAATGCAGACATTGAGCTTCCCCTAACAACGGTTGTTCGGTTGAAAATGTGTAGATGCACAGCCACAGTTCGGTCTTTCAAAAACCGGTTGCTCGGGTCGACTGGAAGACGTTGCTAAAACAATGGCCTCATGGTCGTGTTTTCCCTCTCCTCTCTCTCTCTCTCTCTCTGTTGCTGATTGTTTTAGTTGAAATGTGTTGTTGAGGTGAGTAACTTACCTTAGTTGAAGCAGAGGTCATCTTCCTTTAAATCAGTGTAACACTATAAAGTTACAACAACAACAACAATAATAATAAAAAAATAATTCACGCTGCCTAGCTCGCTCGCTAGCTAGCTAGCTAGCGTGTCACTATTGTGCTAACGAGAGCATCACTGCTTTCAGCAGCTGCGGCTAGGCAACATCTCCAACCGTCTTATA
This sequence comes from Thamnaconus septentrionalis, assembly GCA_009823395.1. Classification (NCBI taxonomy): domain Eukaryota; kingdom Metazoa; phylum Chordata; class Actinopteri; order Tetraodontiformes; family Monacanthidae; genus Thamnaconus; species Thamnaconus septentrionalis. The sequence continues at coordinate 27,776,077 of CM020503.1, forward strand.
CGTCTTTGCACCGGGACATTAGGGCTGAAATTCAGCCGCTGAATTTACACTAAATACTGCCCCGGAGGACGGCTATGTTAGGTCGCCCCTTGAATTAGACCACAAGGCTAAAGGCTAGTAGCAGTGTTGCCTTCAGGTTCCCATGGACATTTCTTTTTCTGTGTCTTCAGGCTAACATTAGCGATCCGTGAAAGCATCATTGAACAAAACGTAAAGCTCAACGGTCGTATGTAGGCGATGTGTGTTATGGAAAATCACAACGGATACATTTTATAATATTACGTAAAAAATCAGGGAAAGGAAAATATTAATACGCTAAAAGTAAAAATAAATATATATTTATATATTAATATATAATATAAATATTTATTTATTTTAATAGTGATCAGGTTGTCTTTACATACAGTATTTGTTTAAAATTAATTACGAAATGTTTTCCTGGACCCCTTGATTATAAAATAAATACGGCACAATATTTAATTAATATGTTGTAATAAAACTATTTCAAATTTGTAAAAAACGATTGACATGAAAACGCACTTGAAACAATATACAGATTGGTGGCCATTTCTCTGCTGTTAACGTTGCTTATCAGTTCCACAACATATGTGTTGTGCCCGGGCCAATATGGCGGCCGCTCTGACGTGTCCGAGCAGCAGGACCCAAGGGGCGGGGCAAAAACCCCTTCACTACTTCCGGTGTTCAGCCAAGTCACATGACGTCCGAGTGGTAAAAAGTTTGTCGACAAGTTCAACTCTCTTGTGTTTTCTTTTCTTTTTTTCTTCTTTTCCGAACGCACTCGACTGGTTCACGATGCGGGGTTTGGTGTGTGGGCCTAAACTGGCTGCGTGCGGGATGGTGCTGAGTTTATGGGGAATTATAATGTTGGTGAGTAGAAGACTTTTGCTCTTTGCCTTCAGGCTGTCGCGGATGTGCTGTCAATGGGGAAAAGCCGAGCTTTCTATTATAGCGCAGTAAATGACCTCGGGTTTAAAGCGACGTGATGGTTGTCCCAACGAATTCCGCCCGAAACGGAGTAATGATGGAATGTTTAAAATATAATAAACGAATGACGATGCTACGGAAACAATGCCAGTCTTGATTGGATAGGATAGCACCCCGACTTTACTTCTTCCTATGACGGTGGCAAGCAGCAGCTGCTGTTGTTAAGGTTCAAACCAAAAGAAACATTTTAAATGAGGCTCATATTTTATTTTTTTATTTTTATTATTTATTTATTTTATTAAAAAAAAACATCTATTACGGAAGCGCATTGCTGCCACCCTAGAAAAAAAAACGGGCTCAGTTTCACGTTAAAACGTGATACTTTCACGTTATAACGTGATATTTCACGTTTTTACGTGATAATTTTTTATTATTTATTAATTTTAACGTATAAGTATCACGTTAAAAACGTGAACCTATCACGTTTTAACGAAAAAAATTTCACGTTTTAACGTGAAACTTTCCGTAGTCTATCTATCTATCTATCTATCTATCTATCTATCTATCTATCTATCTATCTATCTATCTATCTATCTATTGTCACTAACGGGTGCTAAGTGCTTTTTATTTTGGCAGGTATTTGGCACAGTGCACACTGGTCAAACCACTGCCACTGCCCTCGAGCTCGAGTGCAGCTCGATCACTGTCAAGCCCAAAACCTCCGTGTGTGTGTGTGTATGAACTGTGTTCCATGTGTTCACTGTAAACATATCACAAAATGGTGCAGACGTTTGAACTTCATTGATTATTTCCTCTGTCACAGTGTTTCTTGCCAATAAATCGACTTACACACAGCGTTTAAAATAAGGCGCCTAAGTGTAAAAAGAGGGAGGAGTCTAAAAATACAGCAGTTTTTACCCAGACGTAAAAACAAAAGTCATCTTATTGTTGATTCCCAGCAGCAGATTGTTTTCCACGTCTTCCTCACACTTTGACCCGGCGATCCGACTGCCATCGGCACAATTCACACTCATTGCTACACAATCATGTGTTCAGCTCCCTTGTGCAGCATGTTGCCAACACCAGCTCACGCAGGCCTGACGGTGACGGCCAGTCATGTGACCAGAGTGTCTGCTTGGCTGTCCTGTTCTGCATTTTCTGGGCAGAGAGCTGCGGGCCACACCAGCTGCGTTTCTATGACAGTTTTTCGCAACATAAACCCCCGGATATTTCTAAACTTTTTGCCAAAGTACAGTTGCTGTTTGCCGCTGTTTGAGTTGAATGCTGTGAAAGACATAAGCTGTAATTCTTGGGGAATTGCTTTTGCTTGTTTACATTTGTTAGATTTTTCTCTTTGATGACCTGTAAAAAAATATTCCGTCTCCTCCTCCGTCCAAAAATAACGCTGCATTTTCACTGGTCAGTGAACTGGTCATGTGACCCTCTGACTGGTAAATGCCAACAGAAGTGTTTCCATGACTCTTTTGCGATATTCCTCTTTATGGATCCGTCTGAAAAACCACCTGACGAGAGCCTCAAAACCTGCGAGCCATATTGGAGAGGTTTTTCCACCAGCAGTTTTTCATTGCCATATTTAGGTTTTGTGCAGTTCTAGGGCTGATGGAAACGCAGCTGAGTGTCTCACAACCTTGACTGCAGATCTGTAAAACAAACAAACAAAGAAAGAAAACATAAGCTGGCCTACAATTCTGCCAAGCAGATGTCTGATTGGCAGCAACTTAGGGAATCAGAGGAGGGTTAATAGCAACAGCTACATGAGCCACACTCACACACACACACACACACACACACACACACACACACACACTGTACTCCTCGCCATGCGCTGCAGTAACTTCTGCTTTTTCAGGGCCTGCTGGGGATTTTCTTTACTTTACATTCAGCCGTGCTGATTGAAGACGTACCTCTGGACCATGAGGACTTTCATGACACTGGGTAGGTGCCTTCAAGCCTTCAAGCCCCTCTTCTGCCCCCAAGCTGTTCTTTACCTTTACCTTTACACTTGCAACTGATCCGCAGAGGCTGTCGAGCTTCTTTAAGAAGACTCATCTTTTTAGTCAGGCTTTCAACTCACCTGTTTAACCCCATTCTGATTCATTTTATGGAGGAATAAGCGGGTATTGAAGATGGATGGATGGCAAGATAATTAAATTATTTAGGTTTATAAATATATTGGTTCACAATGTAATAAAAGCAGTGTTGCAAAGTTGCTGAGATGTTTGTTTAGTTTGGTAGCCAATAAAAACCCACCTGGCTTTCTAATATCTCTTCACCTTCACCCACTGCTAGTTTGCTGTGGTGAGCTAAGCTCTCTAACATTTCATTCATGGGTAAAAAGGTGAAACTGTCTCCTCCATCTGCCTCAATTACTAACTTCTCATTCTCAGTTCCTCGTTTCTCAAAAAGATCTCCGTCCCTGAACAAAGCTCAGCGTGACTGAACAGAGAAATCGGCAAATGAAAGTCCAGTATGTGTGTTGACTCTGGAGTGTTCTGATTGGTCCCTCAGCTCTGCGCCTCTGCAGAGGATCTACGCCCAGTTCGATGCAGTGGGCTACAACTGCTTCATCGCGGCCGCCGTCTACCTGGTGGTGGGAGCCTTCTCCTGCTGCCAGATGAAACTCAACAAGCGCAGGGTGATTTGCTCATCAACTTTTCATGTACACTTTGGGTTTTTTTTTTTTTTTAAGGTTGTTGTCAATCATCTCTTCAATAACCCCACCATAAGAAATGTGTTATCTGAAACACAGCAAAGCAGGACACTGCATAGTCCACAAAGAGCCTGTTTTCAATCATGTTCAAAATGCAGTAATTGCAGCCAATCAGAATCAGAATCAGAATCAGAACCAGAACCAGAACCAGAACCCCAACAAGGAATTTGACTCCGTTTTTTCTCTATTCTACTACTTAGGTTAAAAACACACAAACTTTATTTAACAATGTGCAGTTGACATCTCACAGCAGTTGTTTTATTTTGGCAATTTAACCAACACATTTTATTGAGCCATTTGTAACAGTTCCTTGTTGTAACTTTGCTGATTAAGATTTTCAGCTTATTAAAACCACAAACCCACAAACTCAGAAAATTATTATAAAATTTGAGTTTTTTTTTTTAAGCTGCAAGACCTGATCATAAAATCTTGAAATAAAAACTTGAAATATATTGATTTGAATATTATTCCTTTATATAATATGTCACATTCACCTTTGAAGTTGAATTGCAGAATTACAGCAACCTTTTCAGGATATTCTAAGTTTCTGGGTAGTACCTGTATATACAAGTCTACATAGTATATATAAAAATAAAAAAAAAAAATATATATATATATATGCAAGTATTTGTTAAATGTGCACATATGCCTAAAAATACCTAAATATAAAAAATATATGCAAGTCTACATGTGTATACCCTGTGACAGTAAAATAAAAAGAAATTAAAAGGATAAAGAAGAAGAGTGGAGTGGAAATGTTCAGTGTGGTGCAGTATGGGTAATGTAATGTTAACAGCTAAACAGTAGTGCAGAATGAACAATGTAAACTGGTGAAGTGGAAGCAATGTTATTGCACAGTAACTGCTCTGAGTCTCTGTTAGTGCTGTGAGTTCATCAGGGCAGCAGCCTGGGGGAGGAGCCTGAGCCGCTGTCTGCTGGTTTTGGCCTACAGTGCTCTGTGACGCCCACCTGTATCTCGATACTGTTGAATTGTTAGCTAAATAAATTGAAGCCGTCTCTAATCTGTGCTTTATGTCAGGACTGTAGCACAGGTCCAGTTTGATCTTCACCATGTGACCATTAGTGTCGGTCTGCTTGTTCCTCAGGCGTACCTCGTGCACTAGCGCCACCTGCTGCTGAACTGAGGAGTGACATGAACCACTGTAGCAGACAAGATGGAATCCTCCCTTTGCAATATGTGTCTGTCGTGTTTTGATTTTGTCGGCTGATTGTTATCCAAACTCAAAGTCTGTTGTCACAATGATTTGGAAATTCTCAGTCATTCTGTCTCGTCTTTTGTTTTGTTGTCTTTTCTATTTAACTGTCCAACATCAGGAGAAAAATGGCTTTGATTGTTGCCTGTATCTAATTCCAAATAATCGTGAATGATCTGGATTTTCCACTTGTTTTCTGAATGATAGCTAATGTTGCAATACACTCCCAACAGAAGTGAAAAGACGACAAATGTAATTCAATTTGTTTATTTGAAGAAAAAAAAAAAGCTTATTTTTTTTCTTTGAAGTTGTATTAAATGTCCTGCCATTTTGAGCTGAAAGATACATTTATGTCATAACAAAAGCAGAAATGTTTGTTTTCCTTTTGAACTTGGGTCGAACAAAACCTTAATATTAACTCATTGGATATAAAATAAAAAACATTTAAATGGCTGCCTTCAACAGCACTCTGTTCTACAACAGCAACAATTACAAAAATTAAATTAAGGCCACTTTTCAATCTTCAATTAGCGCTGGGTGACTTGAAAAAACCTTGTAACACAGCAAAATGCCTCACAAACAGTCAACATTTAAAGTAGCCTGAAATATTCTAACCGACCAAATGAGTTTTACACATGAACTGTTGAAACGGATTTAGTAGAGATCCAAGAATATGATAAAATGTCACGCCACTGACTGAGGAGATGATTACTTCTCAGTGGACTTCCTATATGGTGATGCTGTTCTCCATGCGGCTGGGCAGCAGGATCATGTATGGAGGCTCCACTCCTTCATTGTTCTTGGTGATGTGCTCCTCAATCTCCTTCAGCGCTCCTCTGAACTTGTCAATCAGCTCCACAGCCTGGTCATCGGTGAAGTTCTCCTCCACGTAGTGGCCCAAAGGAACCTGGACAGAACATGAGAGGCAATCAAAGGTTGCAGAGGAAAGATAAACTAAGGGCGTATTCACACCTGCCCTGTTTGGTTCGGACTAAACCAAAAAAGTCCCTTGTGCGGACCTTTTGGGCTGGTGTGAATACAAACCAGCGAACTCTGGGGACTCCAAAGGTGAAAACTTTGACATTGGCATCACGGTATTTTACAAATTATACAGTAGAAGTGGACATGTGAGGTATCATTGTAAAGCATGGGAGCTTGGCTCAATGGCAAAGTTGTCAACTTTGGAGTCCCCCCAAAAGGCCAAAAATGATTTCCCGTGAAATATGTCAACCGATTGTGATAGTAGAGCTCCCAGGCTTTACAATGATAGCTCACATGTCCATTTCTACTGTATAAATTTGGAAATAATCCACCTGACAAACTGACAAATACCGTGATGTCAATGGCAAAGTTGTCAACTTTGGAGTCCCCCCAAACTAGGGTTAGGATTTTTGGTTTCCTCACGCTAGGAACCCCAAATTTGGCGTGGGCGCTTCTTGAGGGATCCTGATGACAAAGCAAGTGGCCCCACGTCTCTAGCACAAAGTTGACTTTTGACCCCCAAAGACTTGTATGGCATTAATTAGGGTTAGGGTTAAGGCTGAAATTAGGGTTAGGGTTTTTGGGTTCCTGATGCGCTAGAAGCCCCAAATTTGGTGTGGGCACTTCTTGAGGGATCCTGATGACAAAGCAAGTGGCCCCACATCTCTACGACAAAGTTGACCTCTGACCCCCAGAGACTTGTATGGCAAAATGACTCCAAAGTTGACAACTTTGCCATTGACATCACAGTAGTCCCCCCAAAAGGCCAAGAATGATTTCCCGTGAAATAAAACAGACCTTAAACCAGAAACACATCACACGGACGGCAGCAGAAGAAGCACACAGGAAAAGCGTGCCTTCAGACCAATGAAAGTGCAATGCAGCATGTGAAGCTCACAGCCGGTAAGTGGAAGTCAAAAAAATACTGTCGGCGTAAATAATTGCCACGTCAAGCTGATGTGAATTATCGAACGCTTAATTCGGCAACGAAATGCCAGAATCAGCTAAAATAAATCGATGAATCCAGCAACAGTGAATTCAATGGAGCTGATGGCAGCTACCAGGTTGAATTAAAGATGGCAAGCAACACACAATATATGCACCCCAGCTGGCACTAAACACAATGGTGGTGTCAATAATGTCATACAGGGGGGCTCCCACAATATTTACTGCCGCAATGTGAAACCTCATTATTAATATTTCTGACCAATCCTGTGGCCTGAGTCGATTCTATAGAATTTATTTCAGTTACAATGAATTGCTCAATCGACGTCCCCATGGAACAATCTCCATGTGAGTTAATCAAATCTTTGTGCTACCTCTACCATTTGTACCAAGAGTGTGTTGTGCACTCACCGCATCAGGTTGTGCTCGCCCTAGATGCCATGTGATCGCCATCTGCACGCAGGATTGGCTGACATCAGGGAGGGTGGCCATGATCAGCTCCATGGTTACGTCTTTGTCTTCGGGTGGCGGTTGCCTCATGGTGCAGGGGGTGTTGGGGACCCAGGCACACCAGTCGAACTGGAAACATGAGAATGGGTGAGTGTGTCAGTGACTTTCAGTGGTCCCTCAGGGTGCAAGTGTGTGTCTCCAGCACCTGTCCATTGTTTGTAGCGGCGTGCTGGACTGTACCGGTGAAGATGGCTACAGACAAGAGAGTGCAGAGTTCCCTTTGGTGCTGAGATTCTGGGGTAAACCTGGACGTACATGAGCCACAGAGTCAACATCACATAGCTTCAACTGTCTTTAACAGAATGAAATGGCATCATACAGTGTGTTGTATATTAATAGTATATATATAAAAGTTGATGTTTTTTTTTTCCAGAATTAAGTAATAAATATTAAACCTGTCCACATTAGTATTTATCTGGAGAGTTTTCAGAACATCAGGCACGATTCCAACTACACTTTTAAAGGAGGTAAAACTCTTTTTAAAAAAACCATTTCTCTGCTTACAATAATTAGTCTTACAGTCTTAATATCAAATTAACCACAGTTTTGTTGTTTTTTTTAAAAAAAACTCAAATAAATAAATAAATCTGGACAAATAGATTCTAGACCACTTTACATGACAACAACCTATCTGAGGTTTTTCAGCCAGGCTCTGGAAAAAAAACATCATAGCACTGAGACTGTACTGCTAACCATCTTTTAGTGCTGCATTTGAGTTGAAACTTAATTAAGATTATGCCTCAAATTGGGTTAATTTGAATGTATGATTAGCTATGGAGTTTCTCAGGGGTCTCTATATTTACGTGTATATGTATATATTTATATACACGATAAAGATATTTCAATGTTCATCATATATTGACACATAGCCAATATTAGCAGTTGAAAACTGAAAAAAAAAGCCCATCTACCCATCTGTTAACAGCCTCCAGCAAAATGCATGCCTGTTATTTAATACATACAGTACAAACTAATGTTATTTTAACAATTAAATTAACAGTGATATTCAGGATAAGAATAATCATGAACCCGACACATTGATGGGGCAGAAACAAACAGCACACTGATGGGGTACATGTAAACACTCAACCAAAGTTTGGGAGTTCTTTGAAGCCTTCCTGTGATATGTCACTGAGCCAAGCATGGAGCTCCTCATCCTCCTGGACATCATGGTCCGACTGGTAGTACAAGCTCACTATACCAGACACAAAACTGAAGCAAGAATTACATTTAGAGTGATAACTCAGTCAGGGTTATGATGACATCATTACATCGAACGCATCGGCACATTATTCTTTTACTAATGAACCTAATAAATAGATGCAGATTCTTAACCCTCATGGAACTGCCACCCTACTGTGGTGGAGGGGTTTGAGTGCCCTAAGGATCTGAGGAGCCATGTTGCCTCTGGTCTTCCATGGTAAATTGGTTGTAGGTGAAGCACCTGATGAAGAAGGACTCAGAATGCCCCAATGAGGAGAGACAACTGGACTACCCTACACATTGGCCCATTGGATTGAGGGATCCGGTTCGGCCACTTGACAATCTCACTATTGCTGTCCATGCATATACAGCAGCTCACACTTGAACTGTTTGCAGCTGAGTGTGAAGCAGTTGGGACTAAGATCAGCACCTCCAAGTTTAAAGTCATGTTCCTCAGGTAGGAGAGAAGTTGGAGGTCAACCAGAGGAGTTCCAGTGTGTTGGGAGGGAGGCGGTAGGGTGGAGTGGGAGACTGTCAGGTGGATTGGGGCAGCAACTGCGATGATGCAGACTCTATACCAGTCTCTTGTGGTAAAGGGTGCTCTCGTTTTAACACTCAATCTACGCTCTGACCTTCACGTATGGCTGTGAGCTTAGGGCTATGACTTAGAGTAGAGCCAATTATCTTTGCATTCACATTGTAAGCAACTAGTCGAGGGGCTCGGGCTGGACTGGGAATTCTTTGGGCTGCCCTTGGAAGAGCTGGTGGGAGAGGCCTCGCTGGGCGGCCTGGGCTTCCTCGCTAACCCTGGAGGACACTAACCCCCGTGACCAATGATAGAAGCAGTGGTGACCAGCAGGATGCTTGGGTAAGTGTAATGTACCTATGTATGGCCTCCCACAACATCAGGCTGTACTCTCTGTAGAAGTAGTTTGGGAGCTGGGAAACGCCTCTGTCTGCGAAGTCATGGAAAGGCTGGAGAGAGCGGTAGCTTAAGGTTTTGTACTCCCTCTGAGCCAGAACCAACAAACCCTCACCACCTGTAGACACAACCTACACAAATGACCATGATTAGTACCAACAACTATCAGTTAGTGGATTATTAAATATGTGGCTCAGATTGTTTCAGATTTTTCCTGTACCAAACATTGATTAGACCGAGATGATTTGTTATACGTGGCACACCTTTTTGAAGATTCCATCAGCAGAGATCAGCTGAGTGCGCCCCCTACAATTGATCTCTAGAGTATAGCGCATATGAGGAGCCAAGAGCTGTCGTGAGAGAAAAACACCATATTCTAATTCATTTTGCAAACTGATTTCACATACAAAAGATGCATTTGCAGCAAAGGTCTTATTGATCTAATTTGTTAAGGTTTGAGACAAACAACCATGAAAAAACGTTTTTTAGGTGGCAGGCAAACAGACTGGATATTACTTGGCAAGGGCATTTTTTCCACACTGACACCAGACATATCACAAATTAAACAACCAATCAACATCATCTTTAATTTTGTATTGCAGGTTTGGTATTCATTAAGGACTAGCAGTAATCCTTCATTTAAAATAATAAACCTTCCAAGCCAATCAGTGCCCTGCTTTTTGGACGTCACATTTTGGTCCTTGCTCTAAACCCAGCAGAGCAGACCAAATGGTAGCAGTTGGTAGCAGAGTCGTGCCAGTGGAAACGTTCTAAGACTAACTAAAAATACTTCCGACTGTGGTGTCACATGATGGATGGGTACGATTTCAGATTTAAAATGGTAGTGATCTAGCTACTGTTACTGGTTATAGCAATCTGAGATGTAACGATGTAACTAATCCTCCAACGTAGACATTCACTGGTTCTCTAGCATGGTGCATATGAATGCTTACCTTGTACATTGGGTGCACAGCGGGCAGCTGTCGCAGAGTTGCCACACAAAACACCTCCATAACCAGGTGAGTTCTGAGCAAATGAGAGAGCACCTGAAACATCTGGAACTCAGCATGACGGACCCATGTCTTAGCCAACAGCCAAGCAAAAGGAGGGTCTGTTGGGAGAAATATGGGATTGTTGGGACCTGGAGTCTGTTCCACCTGGAGACAAATAATGGCGTTTTAGAAGCAGTCCATGAAAATGCCCTGAAAATATTAGCCTAGAACTCAGAGTTAAATCCAGGTCTATATTACCGTGACACTCAATGTAAAGCAATGGTTGTGTCATGGCATTGTCTATTCATGTATCGTTGCTATAAAAATCCCTGTTGAATTCATATTTCAGAAAATAGAAACACTTTAAACAAACAACAGACAGTGAGACAATTTGTGCATATTCGCTGCAAGGTTTAGGATAAGGGTTGGGGTTAGGGTTGGAGTTGGGCGTTACAGTTGGGGTAAGGCTTGGGTTTGGTGTTGGGTTTAGGGTTGGAGTCGGGGTTAGGGTTGGATTTGGGGTTAGGGTTGGAGTTGGAGATTGGGTTGGAGTTGGAGTCGGGGTTAGGGTTGGGGTTGGGGTGGGGTAAGGGTTGGAGTTGGAGGTTGGGTTGGAGTTGGAGTCGGGGTTAGGGTTAGGGTTGGGGTAAGGGTTAAGGGTTGGGGTTGAAAGGATTTTCCATCAGGGAGTCACTATCCATTTTCTGCAAGAGCCTCCCTATGTGACCAGACAGTATGTGTTCATGGTTCATCTCTAAAATTCTTTTCAAGACAGTTTCACCAGTCTGTGTTTCAGAGCACATGGTGGTGATTTTAAGTGTAATCTTAGAATGATTATAAAGTCTTCTAAAATGAGCTTTTATTCTTCCTTATGTACCACAGTGGCATTAAAAAGCACTTTACTAAGAAACTTGTGTTGATTGCAGTGCATCACGAGAATAATAATTTGTTGTCTAAGTGTTCACACGCCACCTGCTGACATTCAGTTTGACAAATGGATGGAATTGAATTACTTGTATGGCAATAGGTATGAGATTTCCATCAGGGTGTTGGTACAGGAGACAGATTGGTGCAGCTATGTACTGAAGTTTACCCCTGATGGTGTTGCTGGGAATCCCATCGATTATGGCATAATCTAAAATATAGATATTTCCAGCCTGGAAAAGAGAATAATATGGTTATTTCCTAAGGTAAAAGATGAAGAAAGGTGCACTTCAGAAACATCTCCACCTTGAGTTCTCTATCAAGGTTGGTCTTGGGGGCCAAGGATCTCTGCACCATGTCTGGAGTGACAGGGAAGTTCTCCGGCAGCTTTTTGCACCTCTGGATCATCCTGGGGTTAGAACCATTCAGGCACTGGTACCCAAAGAACCAGTCCTCCTTCCAATGATCCATACAGTATTCTGTTAAAAACAAGCACACATGCAGACTTTAGGTAAAGACCTGGAACTTTAGCCAAGAGCTCAGAAGGTCATTTATTTGTTGGCTCTTGGCTAATTTTATTATCCATGCACACAAACCTTTGTCTCCAGCACAACAGCCCAGGCTAATCAATACACAAATTCACATGAAATAAAACTTCTTTGTTTTGTGTCCCCTGACAAACATTTTTAGTTTCAGCTATGAGGTAGAGGCAAATATTTTTGCAGAAGGTTGGAAACAGAGGGCAAATATGCCTTTTTTTCTGAAGTTATATGGAGTCCAAGATGAAAAACTGATATCCTGAAACTGTGTGTGACTAAAAAAACACAATCACATACATAATCAAACCCCTGACCAGACATTTATACAAATAGTAGTGATACATATAGAAATGCAGAGAAACCAAAGATTAAACAGTGGAAAAACCCTTGATCATAATTTCAAAAAAAAGTACCCAATTGTAGCAGTAGTTAATAATTGATGCAGCTTTTGTTTTGCATGGGAAGGACTGGAGTGCTGTACACATATGAAGTATTACTGATCTGCAAATAAGGAAGATCTGAGAGTTGGTTTTTGTTTTTTGTTTTTGGGGTGATTCTGACTTTCTTTGGCATTTATCACCATCTACCTTTAGTAATATACATTGCCACAAAACTGTGTTTGTTGATCTGAGTGAGCTCCCTCACCAGCTATAGGGCTGCGCAACTTCCAGAAGATTCGTTTAAAATCATCCAGGTCACTCCAGGACTTTCCAAATTTCAGGGCCAGTTTCTTCAAGGACAACTCCAGCAAGCTGAAAGTGAGGCAGTCTGCATTGAAAGAGCTCCTGATACCACACACACACACACACACACACACACATACAATCATTCATTGTCTTTGTCTATCATGTAAATGACTTTTCCAAGTCACTATCATCATTGTACTCATGCACTCATTCAAAGCTCCAGTCAGTTCAAACTAAGGCACTGAACGTGTTGCATTGCTAACAGGAAGCAAAGTTTGTAGATAATTTCCAGCTGTGTGTGTAACTGTGCGTGTGTGAGTGCCACCTACGCATAGTGTAAAGAGTGCTTGAAGTCACTCCTCTTCTCATTGTCAAAGCGAACATCTTGGGGTAAATCTGACTCAGTTTTTGCGTCAATGCATCTGGGAATCCCTGGAGCCCATGTGACCCATCTGAAGAACACATGGATGCACGTTTAAAGACCATGCACACAGCTCTCCAGAAACCCAGCTGCACAGGTGCAGCGGCACTTCTTACCTGTACGTGTTCTGTCTCTCTTGCAGCTCAGTCTTCCTGTGCGCCAGCAACTGAGGCGAGATGTCATCCCTCAGTGTCTTTGCTACAGCACAGAGAAGATTTAGATGGAAGGTGCAGCTCCACAGGAGGTTGGACCGACCATTGATCATCCAGTAAAAAGTTCACTAATCTACAATGAAGGCTATTTCAATTTTATGATCATTTGGGTTATAATTATACAATAACATTTATTATAACTATAATATAATTATATAAATTGTATTTCCTTTTCAGCCCAACCGGTCAAAGCAGAGGACCGCCTTCTGGACTCCAGATCTGCTCTAGGTTCTAAGTGGACTTGCGCATCACTCAAGTCCAAGTTAGCGAGCGAGGCCTCCAAAAATCCAAAGATGCGCAAATTTGTTTTATTGCTCAAAAAAAACCGTCTGGGGTTGCCTTGAAGTTCAGATGTGTCTGACCGTTTGGTCTCTAGTTTCCTACCTGTTCCCTCTCTGATCTCCATCTTCATATCTCCAACAAGCCAGCGGTAACAAGGAAATGTCAGCACATTGGTTTCCCCCGGAGGCTCGACTTTGACATAGCGGCAGAACCAGTTGTCTTCTACCCAGTACTTCTGCTTCTCCAGTCTGACCATCAGCAGGGAGCCTAAGGGTGAGGAGCTGCTCACCTTGTACTTGTCCACCTGGTGGAAACAGTAGGATGGATGAATCACTCAGAGGATAAGGATTCAGCAACAGTTCAGAACAAACCCTCTCAAAACCCACGACCTCAAATGCTAGACGCAGCGGTAGATGACCCAGAGGCAGCCAGACCTGACCGTAGATCAGACCTTGGCAAAGTACGGCCCGCGGGCCACATCAGGCCCGCTGAGTGTCTCTGTCCGGCCCGCGTGAGGCCAGCCAGTCATAAATCAGGCAATCTACCCGTCGATCGTGAAGGTAGTTAGGCTCGATCGCGTGGAGAGAGAGAGTCGCCAAGATACTTCCACGGGACTTCTTTCAGAGATTGATGCAAGTCATTTTTGGCGATCAAACCTTATGTCAATCCCTACTGTTGTATGTCGATGACAGTAGTGTTGTCTTTTCACAGTGGCTTGAACAGGAGGTCTTAAGACCTCCAGGAAGAGTTGCAGGACCTGGGCCACTTGATATTCGGTGATGGTGTTTCAACGGGAACCAGACGAACCCCTGTTATGAATGGCCTATAGATAGCAGCTCCTAGAGAGCTCAACCTGGGACCTTCACACATTCAATCTGATCTGACCTACCACCTTGATGAGTTCTGTAAGAGTACTGAAAACAGCAGTTCAAGAGGGCGGATGCTCTGTTATTGGAGCACGATGTCAGTCTTCACAGTCACAATAGATGACAGAGCAGCACACCAGTCCAACAGTGATAACATCGCCACTCACTGCTCCTCGACAGAAGTCTAGTCCAGGGTTGTCCAGCAGGGTGCGCTCACTCTCTCCTTTCTCTCCCACCAAGGTCACATAGATGTAGTTGTTGGTGCCTGAATACTCTGATGTTCCAGTTGCTACGGTGACAGTGTAGACTTCCATCTAAGGAAAAGAACACAGCAGGTAGCACACACATGTTAAATTGCATTCTATGCCCGTGTAGTTTGGAAAGCAGTGATATCTAAAGCAAGACTCTGTAGTTTGTCATAAAAACAGATATTTTTTTTATGACACAGTGCACCTGGTTGGCACTCCATCCGTTACTCAGATAAAACTCAGATGAAACCATTGCCTTAACACTTTACTCAATACCATAGACCAGAGGTTCTCAACTGGTGGAGTCTCAGGACATCTATTTTTTCCTTACCATAAAGTCGCAGCCCAAATTTATTCCATAAAAATAAAAATGCTAGCCCACTTTCTATCATGTCTAGTAAATAAATTACTGAAATTATTGAATTGAATTATGTGTCCTGCTAAGATGAAAGGCGAAGCTCTGGATTTACTGGTCGATCTACGTTCCCACCCTCACCTCTGGTCACGAGCTTTGGGTAGTGACCGAAAGAACGAGATCGTGGATACAAGCGGCCGAAATGAGTTTCCTCCATTGGGTGGCTGGGCTAGAGCACCCTGAGGGACAGGGTGAGGAGCTCAGGGTGAGGAGCTCAGGGTGAGGAGCTCAGGGTGAGGAGCTCAGGGTGAGGAGCACAGGGTGAGGAGCTCAGGGTGAGGAGCTCAGGGTGAGGAGCTCAGGGTGAGGAGCTCAGGGTGAGGAGCTGGGCCACCCAGGAGGATCTTGGAGTAGAGCCGCTGCTCCTCCACATGGAGAGAAGCCAGCTGAGGTGGCTCGGGCATCTGTTTGGGACGCCTCCTGGACGCCTCCCTGGGGAGGAGTTCCGGGCATGTCCCACCAGGAGGAGACCCTGGGGAAGACCCAGGACACGCTGGTGGGACCAGGTCTCTCGGCTGGCCTGGGAACACCTGGGGGTCCCTGGAGGAGCTGGAGGAGCTGGAGGAGGTGACTGAGGCCAGGGAGGTCTGGGTGTCTCTGCTGAGACTGCTGCCCCCATGAGTCGACTCAGGATAAAGCAGCAGAAGATGGATGGATGGATGGATGCAGCTTTAACATGGACTGATGCATCCCAGTGTGTAGCAGAGACCCTCTTACTTGGTATGACTGCTTCCTATATATAAGGTACTGAGCCTTTTTTTTTTTTTTTTTAGTATGACAGCAATACACTTCTGTAATTTAGTCTGTGTAATGTGAAAGAAAAGCACATGCTAAATATCAGCTCATCTTGTTTTGTTAGGACAATGAATCAGGCGAGGCTTGATGACATCATCAGTTAAAAAAATATTAGTCCGCCTCTACAAAAAAATCCATAATCTCACAGGAAATATTTAGGTTCCAATCACTCTATGGACGTATTATTTCTTTCACACCTGACCCCTTCTAACATTCTGTTCCACCGATGTTACCTTCAGGTAATAATTTGAATATTCTACTGATATGTAACCACTGATGCAAAGACGTGTGTGACTGAACAGACAAGCAGGAAACAGCAGCCGAGCCTCCTGCACAGGGTTCACCCTCAGCGGCCCACTGAACAGGCTGGATCGTTTATCTGATCTTTGCTGCTGCACCCAGTTTTTGACCTCTGCTCGCTGTTTCCCGGTCTTTGTTTAATGTTCCTGCATACTTCACCAAAATTCCCAGCGTTGTTGAGCTCAGCTCTGCGTTGCTCTACTGGGCCTCAAGGTTTGCTGCTTGCACATTCGTCTCGCTGAAGGCTGACAGGGAGCGACGGCGAAGCAAGAAATGAGGCCAGAAATCGGAAAAATTGGATTTTGCTTATTATCAATGCTATTTTTGGAAACGGCAATACTTTAATTTTCAGTGTAAACAACATGCAATCACTACGGCAACACACGCAAATAAAGGAATAAATAACTCGGCCCCTTCAGCTGACTTTAAAGTACCAGCACCTGCGGAAACTTCACAGCCTCCTTCCAACGTTTCAAACAAAAATGTGACGTCGCTGCAGGGTGAAAGTTTAGTGGAAAAGCAACCATCTGAGGAGACAAACAACTCATATCACAATTTATATGTGGCCTTGAAGTGAGTAAACAGGGTTTGCTCCTTTGATTTCTTAACTTTATGTTTGTAATGTGCCTTTGGACACACACACACACACACACATCACAAAGGACCTGCTGTCGGCCGTGTGAAAGCCAATAGCTCCCTGCTTTAAACCTCTTTGTGTTGCAGGAGCTCGCCGCTACCCAACGTTCTAGAAAAACTCAAAGTGAAGGAATTTCCAACTTTTCCTCATGAAAACTGGCCGACAAAAAGGTGACGCACAAACTAAATGAACGGGCCACTTCAACAACCTTTCATTGTTTGTCTCAAAGACCACAATTTGAAAGATTTTTCTTTTCTCGCCATGAATACGTCGCTACATTTATAGACGTTACTGAACACCTGGACAAAATAAATTTCTATTTTGTTGTGCGTGCGGAAACTGGTGACTGTTCTCTGCAATAAGGAACATCTGCACCCGCAGTTTCGCGAGGCGGTGATGAAACTGTGTTTCAACACTGACACCAAGCTGATAGTGATCACAGAGTGGCTCCTCAGTCGGATGCCAAATCTGCCCAAGCCATCAACACCAATGCATGTTTAGTTGACTTGAAGAAGAATTTCACAAACAGGATGGAACTCAGTTTAAAATCATTTGGCTGTGTGCGCGGTGATATACAGACACCACTGATTAACACGGCTACACAGCTTAACAAGTTGCCCTTTCCATAATACACAATCACACTTGGCGTGCTTTACTTGGAGTGTGTATTTGTGTCTCATCTGAGGTGCGAGAACTTACCTCCTCTCCTCTCCTGAGGATCTTCTGCGGCTCGGCTCGTCTTCGCTGATCCTTTCACACCTGCTGATCCTTTCACACCTGCTGATCCTTTCACACCTGGAGATTGAATTCCTCAGATCTGTTGGACCAACGGTCTCTCGGTGACTAATAGAAATCCTCAAAACACAGAATGCAGTGTTAACAGTGAGTAGCTCCGACTGTCTGAGGCTCACATTCCTGGGCTGACACTGTAGCTGCAGCTGCAGCAGTTTTCTCTGCTACCCCACCCACCTGGACGGACGCAGAGCGTGAGAAGAGAGTGAGAGGTGCAAAAAAGGGAAGTTATATCACAATCTCGTCTGAGCTGTGTGACAACATTCAAAGTGGTTCGAAATGAGATTCTCTGAAGTGATAAAACACATTCCAGGTCCTCGGGCAGCTCATGGAGTGACAGAAGAGAAGAGAAGAGAAGAGAAGAAGTCTTTGTTCTCTGTTCAGCACCCAACCAAGTCAAGTTGTTATATATATATGAGATATACACACATATATATATATATATATATATATATATATATATATATATATATATATATATGAATCAATCAACTTTTATTTGTGCGGAGCTATATCACATCCAAAAACGTTTCAAAGCGCTATGAGAAAAAAAACAACTGAGCCCCCAGAGCAGCAGGGGGCGACAGTGGCTCTGTGGGCAGGGTGAGAATTAAATACAAAAAATGGAGTGCACTCTACTGAATTGCACTTGTTGCCTTTGTTCAGATTGGTTGGAAAAAAAAAAAAAAATTCAAATTCAAAATTCAAAACATGCCAGACTTTTGCATGAGGTGACCGACACGCTCGGCAGACGGGTGACCTTTGACCCCCGTCGACAGTGTCTGGGCTTTGTAGGGCTGATTTGTGGTGTTGCTACCCTGGTCGTTGGGACTGTACAAGGATCAGACAGGATTCACTGGCTGGGCCGTTGCTTCTGCATCTTACACTGGGTTTTCATCCACCTGCCAAACACGGAGGCTTCAACACAGCACCAATATCAGGGGTTTAAGTTGCTGTAATAAATGGTCATGATGCTCCACCACTGGAACCCAGACCCGGGCTGTGTCTCAATCCAGGGTCTGCATCCTTGGAAGGAAGCGTCCTCCGTCTGAAGGAAGCGTCCTCCAAGGACCTGGCCGAGAAGGACCGACCCAAACCCCGCCTCCCCGGTAACCACACGGGACGGTCTAGCCTTGGGCGTATTTCCTGGTTGCGTCACCGCCGTTCAGAACCTCCTAGAACCACCAGGGTGTTCAGCTCTTAGAAACCATCCAGAACCTCCTAGAACCACCAGGGTGTTCAGCTCTTAAAACCATCCAGAACCTCCCAGAACCACCAGGGTGTTCAGCTCTTAGAAACCATCCAGAACCTCCTAGAACCACCAGGGTGTTCAGCTCTTAAAACCATCCAGAACCTCCCAGAACCACAAGGGTGTTCAGCTCTTAGAAACCATCCAGAACCTCCCAGAACCACCAGGGTGTTCCGCTCTTTATTGACATGACTCTGAAAACACTGCAAACATGGAGGAAATACAGCTATTTTATGACTGACTGACTATTAAGATAATTTCTTCAAGTTCAGCGGGCCGAATTAAAAAGCTTTAACGGGCCACATATGGGCCCCCGGGCCGTAGTTTGCTCATGTCTGAAAGCATGAAAGGAAAGAAAAGAAAAAGATTGACCACAGAGAATTTTTTTTATTCTTTTTCTTATCAAGATACATTAAAGGATACAGAGACATTGGAATAAAAACACTTGAGAAAAAATTGTAGTTTTAGCTCGTTCGTCTCCATTTAAAAAAAACACCAAAAAAAAAAAAAAACAAACCCCTGAATCCCTGTTGTCTGTTGCCCCGGGGTTCAAGTGACCGCCCTCAGTCGCCGCTATGAAGGAAGGTCATGCGTGACGTGGTGGAACCTCCACTACTGCACTCAACAGAAGAGCAGTTTGTTTGACTTTTCCCTCCAGATTTGCTACAAACCCAGTAACTTCACATTCTTCTATTATTTCCCCCAGAGCACAAGGATCCACTATGGGACCGAGCTTTATTATTATTACTATTATTACTTTTTTTTTTATTTTAATATAAAACCAGTGTAATCCATCACTAGCGGATGGATTCACGAGAAATAAAAACAAATCATCAAATGAAGTTGTTTTTTTTGAGAAGTTGGCTGGAACTCAAGTCGAGATGAAAGAGAAGCTTGTGGGCGGCGACGCTGCTTCGCGTCGTCTTCGTATCAAAAAATCTCGGGGGAAATTTCGGACGTGGCGATCTCGCCAATGTGGGTGGGGGGGAAAGGGGGAGGGGGGGGGGGTGCGTTCCGGAAGTAACGTGCAAGTTCAAAATGAAAACACAAAAAACATGACTTTGATCTTACAACAGAAAGTATTTGAAATTTCAATTTGTTCTTTGCCCGAACCGTCTTCTGTACAACGACACATTGCCAATAATAATAATAATAATTAAAAAAAAAAAAAAAACGTTTCAGTTTCATTCAAATCTACTGAACAGGGCAGCTTGAAAATTTTCAGGGTTAAAAACTAAAAGTGTCACAGCAGACATCAAAGCTTTTTCTTGTCTTTTTTTGCACACGATGACTCATTGTGGCACTCGTCCAGTCAAACACACTCATTCAGTGCGTCTCAATTTCGATTCCTTGGCTGTGTGCTGGCGGTGCACACATTGCTTGGTTTGGTCTCAACTGGAGTCAAAAAAAAAAGTATTTTTTTTCGTTCTTCAAACTGTTTAGAAGAAGCGGTAAAAACATTAAAAACACACTAAATAAAAAAAAAAAGGGGGGCAAAACAAGAAAACATCCAAATCATTTGCGGTGAGGAGAAGCGTTTTGACGCAGAGGCGGAGTTTATTCACCTCTCAGCTGTTTGATGGGAAACTGAAGTCAGGTCGATATCACTGACATTTTAAAAATGGAAAAGATTTGGACTTAAATTGAACATTTAAAAAATCGGGGTCAGTGAAAAATGGGGCAAAAAAAAAAAAAATCAAAACCAATTTAGGAGATGATAAGAAAAAACTACAGTGCTGCAAGAGGGTCAATTATAGCATGTCAATATGAGTCGTGTGTGTGTGTGTGTGTGTGTGTGTGTGTGTGTGTGTGTGTGTGTGTGTGGGAGAAAATAAGAGAGGACTGGAGAAGAGAGAGAGAACGCTGCTGAAGGACTAAATCAAGACTACTGGTATAAGATACTGGTCATACTGGTCAGTACACCTGTTCCTGGGCTGCCCCCCCCCCACCCTCCCGGTGCAGAGGGAGGGTTGCGGTGGGGTTCTGATGGGAGAGACCGGTTCAGTCCTCCAGGACGATGGGCTCGCTGGTGCTGGAGGGCAGCAGGGGGACGGCCAGGGAGCGCGGCGCCAGCGGCAGCTTGATGTGCACCAGGAGGTGGGGCTTCCTGGCCGCACGCCGCATCTCCGACTGGGTCAGGTGCTTCCTCAGGGCCCTGCGGAGGAGGAGGAGGAGGAGGAGGAGGAGGAGGAAGAGGAGCTGAGTTATTGAACCGACGTTCAACCAAGTTTCTGCTTATTTTACTACGAAAGCTTCCGAAGTGACTCAGACGACTGCAGGTCGACTGACGGATAAGCAACGGCTAGTTAGTAGTTACTTAATATGTGTGTGTGTGTGTGTATATACACACACACACACACGTATGTACATATACATATAAACACATACATACATATAGTATATTGGGACTGTCAGTCGATTAAATTTTTTAATCGCGATTAATCGCATAATGTCCTGAGTTAACTTGCGATTAATGGCAAATTAATTGCATTTTTTTTTACCCTGCCTATCTTAACAGGATATTTATTGTGAAGCCGGCCTGAACAGGAAGCTGCGGCTCGCGAGCCATCTTCACGATGCTCCGCTGTGAACCAGGCCTCAATCGTGCGTTAAACAAATTAGCGCCGTTAAAAGGAGTTTGAGTTAACGCATTATTAACGTGTTAACTTTGTGTTAATTTTGACATATTGATGACGGTCCCGAGACTCCGCCAGCTGAGAACCGCCAGTCTAATGGACACAGTGCAGTTGTGGCGGGATGGAAAGTGGCTCCTCCCACTCACCTGGTGTCCTTGGTGGCCACAAACACCACGGGGTTGGGAGCCTCCCCCTGGCTGACCTTCTGACGCTTGATGACCGACTGAGAGGTGGTCCTCATGCCGGAGGTGTACGGCCTCCCATTGGCTGGGAAAGGCGCGCCCGTCGCCTGCACACCAGGGAGGGAGGGAAGACGTGAGGAAGAGGTTTTGTCAAACAGCAACGATCACACAGGACTGTGTCTCAGTCCAGGGTCTGCATCCTTGGAAGGAAGCGTCCTCCGTCTGAAGGAAGCGTCCTCCGTCTGAAGGAAGCGTCCTCCCAAGGACCCGCCCAGAAGGACCGACCCAAACCCCGCCTCCCCGGTAACCACAGGGGACGGTCTAGCCTTGGGCGTATTTCCTGGTTGCGTCACCGCCGTTCCCTCCTGCTGGCCAACCCCGGAAGTGACGTTTACATAGCATCAAGCTAACCATTGGTTGGTTGGATGTTCAAATCAGTAAAAACCCTTCGTTAAAAACTGAATATTTGATGTGAAATTTCAATACTTCAATTTATACGTCGTGTCTTTGCCAGTAGATGGCGCTAATCTCAGCCGACTTCCCAGGATGCTTTGCAGCAGCACGCAAAGCATCCTGGGATACAGAAGGAGGTGAAGGATAGTAGCGGTGCAGCCTCGGAATGGGCTAACAGTAGGGTGCATTTGAAGTGTCCTTCGGACTTCTGGGAATTGGGAGGAGCCTTCGCGCAGTGCTATGACACAACTTCCTTTCAAATGCAGCCTTGGAAGGAAGCAGACCCTGAATTGAGACACAGTGTGTGTGTGGCCCCCCCCTGTGGCCGTGTGGTGCTACTACTGACGCTCTCGAAGGCTCTCTTGCCCAGCAGGCTCTGGCCCACTCGCGGCTGGCTGGCCTGGTTCCTGTTGATGGGCGTCGGGGGTCCGCGGGACGCTTTGAGTTTGAGCGGCGCTGCGATGGCTGCAAGGGGAGCGACGGAGAGAACAGAAGACGATGTGAAACAGTTTGACGCTGCAACGCTGAGCAGAGCAGAGCAGAGCAGAGGTTTCTGGCCGCCTGCTTCTTCTTCTTCTCTCACCTAGGTCCTTCACGATGATGGCCAGCGACTGCCGAGGAACCAGTTTGCTTTTCAGAGGAGCTTTAGTGGCCTTGGGCAGCCGGATCATACCTGAGGGTGCACAGCCAACACACAGCAAACACTGTTAAAACACCAGGTCTGCCGTACGAGGTCTTCAAATGAGGAACTTTGAAGAGTTTTTAAAAGAAAAAAAGCAGTTTTGGTATCACGCAGGTTGTTTGAGATAGGAAGTGAGTCAAGAAGAAGACCTAGACCTCCCGCCCCCCCTTAATAAGAACTCTTATTAAAAGTACTGACACTATAATTCTTGCAATTATTTTGTGCAAAAAAATAAATTACAAATCAACATTACTTTTTTTTTTTTTTTTTTACCGTTTCCTCTGTCTGATAATTTTAGTAGTATTTAATAACACATGTTAATAATACTATATTTACAATAGACACACACACACACACACACACAAACTAATGTTGCTGTTTGTTAATGTCTGTCCATGGCGCAATTCTCGGGGTCATGGAAAAAAACGCAGCTATTGTCATGGCCCGAGTGCTCCAGAGGAGGGCGCTGCAGCGGGCGGTGCGACGGTACGTACACTCGGCCTTGACGGCGTTGGCGTTGATGGAGGCGTAGGGGCGGCGGGCGGCCCGCCGCGGCTGCAGGATGTCCTCGCAGACCCGGCGGGCGATGCGGGTCAGCTTGGTGGTCTGAAGGATGAAGGTCTGGCGGTTCTTGGCCAGCAGCTTGGCTCGGCCCTCGTTGCGGGTGAACGGCGACATGCCCTGCACCTCCTGCCGCGTCATGTGACCGCGCGGCCCCGTCTCCTGTGTGATGGGGGAGGAAAAAAAAAAAAGTCTTGCTCTGTGCTCCACACAACAGAAGAGAGATGATCGCTGATCACTGATCAATACTCTGAATGGCACAACACACACATAACTTTACTGTTGCACCTCGACCGTTTATGTTTCTTTTTAATTCAATTTATTAAACTCATCTAATTGTAGCGGAATAATTAGCCATGGCTGCTACTGGAAAATGTGATTTTCCCCACTGGTGGATAAATAAAGTATCTTTCTATCTGATTACCTATCTATCTATCTATAAATCTGATTACCTACCAACCTACCTACCTATGTATCCGAGTACCTATCTGATTACCTATCTATCTATCCATCCATCTATCTATAAATCTGATTACCTACATGCCTACCTATGTATCTGATTACCTATCTGATTATCTATCTATCCATGTATCTGACTACCGTTATATCCATCCGATTACTTATCTATCTATCTATCTATCTATCTATCTATCCATCTATCCAATTACCTATTTATCTACCCATCTATCTTTCCTATCCATATCTGATTACCTATCTATCGATCCATCTATCTATCTATAAATTTGATTACCTACCTGCCTACCTATGTATCTGATTACCTATTTGATTATCTATCTATCCATCTATCTGATTACCGATCTATCCATCCGATTACCTACCTACCTACCTTCCTATCTATCTGATTACCTATCTGATTATCTATCTATCCATCTATCCATCTATGTATCTAGAAATCTGATTACCTACCTATCTATCTATCTGATTATCTATCTATCCATCTATCTGATTACCGATCTATCCATCCAATTACCTACCTACTCACCTATCTCTCTATCTGATTACCTATCTGATTATCTATCTATCCATCTATCCATCTATGTATCTAGAAATCTGATTACCTATCTATCCATCCATCTGAATACCTATCCATCCATCCATCCATCCGATTAGCTATCTATCTATCTATCGATCACCTATCTATCCATCCATCCATCTATCTATAAATCTGATTACCTACCTATCTATCTGATTACCTATCTGATTATCTATCTATCCATGTATCTGACTACCGATCTATCCATCCGATTACCTACCTACCTCCTACCTACCTACCTGATTACCTATCTGATTATCTATCTAATTACCTATTTATCTACCCATCTATCTATCCTATCCATATCTGATTGCCTATCTATCTGATTGCCCATCTATGCATCCCTCCGTCCACCCATGTTATATAAGAGACGTCCTCCTCTGCCAGTCAGTGTAAAGCTCAGTGGTTGGTGCAGGAGGCCCCGGTGTGGGAGTGGAGTGACTGACTCACAGAGCCGGTTCGAGCAGCGCCCTCCAGCTGGGTGGGGGTCTTCAGGCCGCCGTACTTCTTCCAGTAGTTCCAGCAGGAGGCGCACAGTCGACACTGCATGTTGGGCGGCCCCCAGGCGTACCACTGCTGAGACTGAGCTGCTGTGGTGAGCCAGAGGAGAAGGCAGCTTTAATGAATGGCCCAGAAGCCGATGCACGGTTGCTACTTGTTCTGTTCGACAGCTATCTGTCCAAAACCAGTTTAGATTTTTTCGTTGTTAGTATTTCAATATTTTCATAACCGTGAGAGAACATTTAAATCAGGCAAATGTAGCGAGTGCGACACTGTTGGAGACGACGGTTTATTATTTTATTTTTTAAGCAATGGAGGATTTAATATGCTGATCAATACGCTACATTTTATGTATACAAGTATTTCTTTTCACACTTTCATTGGATTAGACTGGAACGCCTTCATCAATCCCACATTGGGGTCATTAGCATCCTTACATCAACACAACGCAGTGCAAAAGAGAAGGAAAATTATATTCATTAAAAAGAAATAAAGAGATGAAAATAAAATCGAAATATTTATCGAGTAAAAAAGGAAAAAAAAAAGATATTTTTACATGTTATGAAGAGTAGGATTATTAACAGTTAACTACATAATTGCTGTAACAGCCAGCGGATCAAATTCAGACGCTCAGACTGAACCCTGCGTGTCTCAGTGTTGCAGTACCGCGTCTTTCCTCTGACTGAAACGGCAGCATTTCCCACCTTTTATTTCCCCCTCAAGCCTCCTGTTGTTCCACCGAGCAGTGTGTGTGTGTGTGTGTGTGTGTGTGTGTGTGTGTGTGTGTGTACTGTGGCAACTCTCACAGCTGAGTCCCTTCTGGAAGCCTGCGGCGCCGTTCATCCCAGGTTTGCTGCCTGGGACCATGATCTGGTTTGGGTTGGGTTTAGTACTGCAAGGTGAGAGAAACAGTTCAAGCCCTGACAACAACAGCCATGTGGTGTACCAGAGTGTACAAGGCGATTGCTTACTAGGTGGGGATGTACACCTGCTTCAGCTTGCTGTCTGCTTCTGCTGCCTTCAGTCGCTTCTGCCGTTGGAGAGAAAGCGTGGAAGAATTGAAGGAAATATAAACACTGCACTGTCCAAAACACCACCGAGTGATGTTTGGTGATTTCTGCAGACGATGAAGAACCCACCTGCTGAATGTAGCGGTCCGTGGTCTTCCACATGTAGTAAAACTGGACCACGCTGGCTAAAGACTTCCATGGCAGCTGAGAGGGAGAAGAAAACAAAAGGAACTAAGTCGACTGAGTCCAGGACGTTACAATAATAATAATAACAATAATGATAATAATAATAAGAATAATAAATCTGATCCTTTCTTAACACTCAGTAGCTGTGTTCATCACAGTTTTTCACAAAATAACAGCTATATTTCTAATTACACAAAAGCCGGGATTCTGGTAAAATCTGGAGATTTACCAGAATTACATTTACGTTTGTTTGCCGTCCAGAATGCTTGTTATATTTTTTTCTCTTTGATTACTTGTAAAAAAATATTCCATCTCTTCCTCCGTCCAATCATAACGCGCCATTTTCACTGGTCAGGTGACCCCGTACATCACGTCCGCTGACGTGTCAATGGGAAAAAAAGTCTTTCCACGAAGAATTCTAGGGGTCATGGAAATGCAGCTAACGACGATAGAAATACAACAACAGATAAAAGCTACACACAGTGAAATAATAAGCAGTAAATAATAAAATAAACTGAAATGGAACGACGCAGTGAGAGCGAGTACGCCATCTTGAGTTTGCAGGGTGAACCTGAACAGAGGAAGAGAGTCGACTCCACCGACTTGGCCGGCAGCAGCTGTGCGATGCAGCAGCTACACTTTAGCTCAGAAGAAGAAAGCAGAACTCACAAAGTCTTGGCGGATGTCGTTGAAGTCTTTGCCGTACTTCTCCAGCGCCTCCTCGAACAGCATGGCCTCGGAGGCGCTCCACTCCTCCATCTCATCCCGGCACAGCACCGGCCCGCCCTGGGGCACCAGGCTGGACATGGCCTGGGCCAGGTCGTAGCTGTTCTTCTGCAAGGTGTCCATGGCGTGGAACTGGTGGTGGAAACACAGGGACTGTCAGCCTCAGCAGCAGCAGCAGCATCACACACACACACAGACAGACACGCACCAGTGTGATGTCTCTGGAGGCAGCAGCAGCGCTCATGTGGAGGCTGGGCTGGCGGATGGAGCTGCTGCAGTCCAGAGCTCGAGCAAACGTCCCCACGGCCCTGCAACACAAGCAGGGTGACACCACTGACATCAGTGAGAGGGAAAACACTGCTGTAGGTTTGGACAAATTCATAAGGAACAAAATAAGCTTTCATGATTTTTTTTTTTTGTTTTTTTAATTTCAAATTTTCAGGCCATACATTAAAACAAACAGAAAATTGACTGACAGAATAAACACCTCCAATAGAATTCTGCTCAGAGCTTAATGCAACACTGATAAGATACATTTATGGAATGGTTCTTTTAATTATACACATGCTCACTGTAGGTCACCATCTTACACTGTCTTGTTTGTAAGGCAGCCTGGGAGGGACAAACCAGCCTTGAGGTTGCTTTCATATTTTAGGACTGGTGGCTCACAAGTTGTCCTCAAATAAATCAAACGCTAACAACAATTGATTCATCACCGTCTCTAAAAACCTACTGGGATATTTCACACATACGGACACAAACTGATGACGTGAAGATGCAATCTAAAATCTGACCACTAGATGTCACATTTTTACACACTGGATTTGAAGAATTTATGAATGTTCTGTAATCTCTCAGCCTCTACTGCCTGATAAAAAGCAACGTTTAGACAAATTTAACACTAATAACCTGAATTATGTTTTTGCCAACTGTACACCCAATACTTAAACATTAAACAAAGAGAGATCTGATTTTCACTGACTAGCACCATCATTCACAAGTCTTCTCTTTACATACGTGACATGTCGGAATGTTTGCTGAGCAGTTTTTTTTTTTATACACATGCATGGATATATGCATACGTATATGTATATACAGTACGTATCCATAAAACAAATATACACACATGTATATATTTGTGTGTGTATGGTGGTGGAACCACCACCATAGAGAAGCAAAGTTGCTTTCATTTCATGTCATTTTAATCTGGCTCAGAATGATTTTGTTTAAGTCCACACAAAGCACAAAACAGTGACGGCTTCATTCAACCCATGCTAACACGCTAGCAGCGTTAAAACCGCTATAAGGTGCCAAGTTACGAGGCAGCGGTTCACTGCCAGCCAACACAACTCCCACTGTTGTGGTCCTTGGTGCTTCGGTAGTTCGTTTTGCATTTTTTTTTTTTTTTTAAATCTCTCCCGACACTGTTTAGCTAAACTACGGCCACCAGTAGGTGTCAACCAGGAAGAGCTTCTTTTCCTTGCGTGTCTCTCCGTCCGTCCAGCTCGTCGCAGCATCGACTCCTCCCACTACCTGCTTTGCTTTGTGAGCGGAACTGGCGTCAATCAAATCGCAGTCTTTGCGGTTAGAAAATCTTGTTTTGTCCTATCGCGATATCATCGCAAATGCCATTTATCCTTCAGCCCTAATTGTAAATGAGTTTGACAGTGATGCTGAACTATGCGGTGGGAGCGTTACCTTGCCACCACCAGGAACTGGTCAATCTGAGGGTCTTTCAGCTGGTTGTTGGGATCCCACACTTTGGTCTCCAGCTTCTCTTGGACCCGGGTGTCCGCTTCACCTAATTGCGGAAGGAAACGCTTGACCTCCGTCCAGGTTCTGCCACTTTATAATAACCCAGTGTGGGAAGGGCTCAGTGAATTTGCGTAGCTCACCCTCGGCCAGCTTGTCGGGAATCTCTGCCTGGTACTTGGAGCCCACGCGAATCTCACCCTGGTCAGCCAGCAGAGTCTTCTGCACGGGGTCGAACACCAACGAGTAGAAGAAACAATCCTGGGGGAGAAGAAAGCAGCCGTCAGCCTCTTAAAAGTCAGAATTTAGCTTTAACGTAAGTGTATCACACCTGGAAGACAGCAAAATAATGTGTGCGATAAATGGCAGCGGGTGACTCACCTCTTTATCAAGGTAGCCTGCCAAGACGTCTGTTTCATTGAGGAGGGTGACATTACATTTTCCCCTGTGGAGAAAATTCAATTATACATTTTCAGTTTAGTGTGTAAAAGGTCATATCAAGGTGGTTGGGGTTCATCTTGAGCAGCTGCTGCCGGTCAACGTACCGTATGTGAGTAGCGGGTAGAGACTCGAACTGTCGAGACAGGAAGAGCTCTCTGTGTTTGAGCTGGTGCTTCTGCTGTTCACCCAGCGCCGGCTGCTTCGACTCCTCCTCAAATTCCCCTGTTGGCAAAAAAAAAAAAAAAAAAAAAACACAAAAACACATCAATGTAATAACTGTAATTCCAAGAGTGGCTGGGTCACTGTGTTTTACACTTGACACGTCAAGCAGTTGACACAGAGCATTTCAGTAGTGTTGCCTAACTGTGAGGAGGATTCCCCACCAGTTGCTGATGTTTCATCCTCCCAATAATCTACACTGCAAATATCCACAAGGAGCCAGAGAGCCAACAGCCTGAGGCCCCGGTTTACACAAATGCAGGTTTCTCTGAAAACGCACAAATATTTATGCGCTTCGGCCTTGTGCTCACACTGAAACTGCATAGGTGGAAACTGCACTTTTTCAAAAATGCTCCTCAGGGTGGATTTTATTTTGAAAACGCAGCCTTGCCCAGATTCCCACATTTGCGCAAATGAAATGAAACTTTCTACAATCAAAACAATCTGGGTTGGAGATCGCGCTAAAATCCCGCGCCCTGGTACCACATGACCCATGATCTGGGGGTTAGGGACCACTGATTTATGGTGGCACCTGCATCCAACCCAATCTCCTAATACGGGCAAAAAACATAGAGCCAAAAAAAGAAGAAACACAGCATGGTGGTACTAGGGCAGGGTGGTACTACTAGGGCTGGGTGGTACTAGGAGTGGGTGGTACTAGGGGTGGGTGGGTGGTACTAGGGCAGGGTGGGTGGTACTAGGAGTGGGTGGTACTAGGGCAGGGTGGGTGGTACTAGGGCTGGGTGGGTGGTACTAGGGGTGGGTGGGTGGTACTAGGAGTGGGTGGTACTAGGGCAGGGTGGGTGGTACTAGGGGTGGGTGGTACTAGGAGTGGGTAGTACTCGGAGTGGGTGGTACTAGGGCAGGGTGGGTGGTACTAGGGGTGGGTGGATGGGTGGTACTAGGGGTGGGTGGGTGGTACTAGGGCAGGGTGGGTGGTACTAGGGCTGGGTGGGTGGTACTAGGAGTGGGTGGTACTAGGGCTGGGTGGGTGGTACTAGGGGTGGGTGGTACTAGGGTGGGGGTGGGTGGTACTCGGGGTGGGTGGTACTAGGGCAGGGTGGGTGGTACTAGGGGTGGGTGGATGGGTGGTACTAGGGGTGGGTGGGTGGTACTAGGGGTGGGTGGGTGGTACTAGGGCTGGGTGGGTGGTACTAGGGTGGGTGGTACTAGGGCTGGGTGGGTGGTACTAGGGCAGGGTGGGTGGTACTAGGGCAGGGTGCGTGGTACTTGGGCAGGGTGGTACTAGGGCAGGGTGGGTGGTACTAGGGCAGGGTGGTACTAAGGGAGGGTAGGTGGTACTAGGGTAGGGGTGGGTGGTACTAGGGGGTGGGTAGTACTAGGGCAGGGTGGTACTAGGAGTGAGTGGTACTAGGGCAGGGTGGATGGTACTTGGGCAGGGTGGTACTAGGGCAGGGTGCGTGGTACTTGGGCAGGGTGGGTGGTACTAGGGTGGGTGGTACTAGGGAGGGTGGGTGGTACTAGGGTGGGTGTGGGTGGTACTAGGGGGTGGGTAGTACTAGGGCAGGGTGGTACTAGGAGTGGGTGGTACTAGGGCAGGGTGGATGGTACTGGGGCAGGGTGCGTGGTACTAGGGCAGGGTGGTACTAGGGCAGGGTGGGTGGTACTAGGGCAGGGTGGTACTTGGGCAGGGTGGTACTAGGGCAGGGTGGGTGGTGCTAGGGCAGGGAGGATGGGTGGTACTAGGGCAAGGTGGTACTAAGGGAGGGTAGGTGGTACTAGGGGTGGGTGGGTGGGTGGTACTAGGGCAGGGGTGGGTGGTACTCGGGCAGGGTGGGTGGGTGGTAGTAGGGCAGGGGTGGGTGTGCCAAACTTTCCAAACTTTTTGTCTGGTGGGCCACAATGGGTTCTACTTTTTGACAGAGGGGCCTATAAATATGTATGAGGAATATGTAGAAAACACATCATGTATCTTTATAACCAAAGCAAAGCTCCAATAAATCAGAGTCTTTGAAGCCCAACAGTATTCAGCTCTTTATTGAAATGACTCTGAAAACACACAAAAAATGTATGAAATACAGCCATTTTAGGCCTTACTGGCTATACCCATCATTCCTTCAAGTTTGGTGGGCCAGATTAAAAACATAACGGGCCTCATATGGCCCCCGGGCCGTAGTTTGCCAATGCCTGTACTAGATCATCATGACTTGGTGGTTAGATAAGGAAGACGCAGAGAAAGGAGAGAGAGAACATAGTGTTGTGTGTATGGTGGGATAGAGGACACAGGCTCTTCTTTTGCTTCCAACGTCTACACACTGGAGCTGCTTTGTGTTGTCCAGCCAAGTGGAAAACTCAAAGTGAAGTCATTTTGCACCTGCTCTCAACTGGTGAAAAAAAAAAAAGAGAGAGAAAAAAAAGAAGAGGGGGGATTTGTCCTGGGCTTCGTACTCACTTGCGTTGCTGTCTGCGAGGGTGTTGAGGTTTCCTGAGATGTCTCGTCTCCTGAAGAGACACACCACCTTCGCCTCCACGTTTCCATTGGCTGTCTGTGGAAACACACAGTCGGCGCAAGTACGAGTAAGCGTGACAGAAATTCTGGGATGGCAACTACACACATACATGGACAATCAATCAATATTTTGACAATGAAGTGATGATGGGGCGACACAGAGGTGCAGTGGTCAACGCCATCGCCTCACAGTGAGAAGGTTGTGGGTTGTGTGGAGGTTGTATGTTCTCCCTGGGCTATAAAAAACTGGTGATGGAAACAACTGCACTTGGAAAAACCTCTCAAACATGGCTCAAAGGTTTGGACGCTCTCATGAGGAGGTTTTTCACACGCATCCATATAGACGAATATGGCAAAAGTGTCATGGAAAGACTTTTTTCACATTGACTCATCAGCGGATGTAACGTACGGGGTCACATGACCAGTTCACTGACCTGTGAAAATGGCGCGTTATGATTGAACGGAGGAGGAGACAGAATTTTTTTTTTTATTTTACAAGTAATCAAATAGAGAGAGGGAGGCTGTGTCTCAATCCAGGGTCTGCATCCTTGGAAGGAAGCGTCCTCCGTCTGAAGGAAGCGTCCTCCAAGGACCCGGCCCAGAAGGACCAACCCAAACCCCGCCTCCCCGGTAACCACTCGGGACGGTCTAGCCTTCGGCGTATTTCCTGGTTGCGTCACCGCC
This sequence comes from Thamnaconus septentrionalis, assembly GCA_009823395.1. Lineage (NCBI taxonomy): Eukaryota > Metazoa > Chordata > Actinopteri > Tetraodontiformes > Monacanthidae > Thamnaconus > Thamnaconus septentrionalis. Next base: position 27,808,443 of record CM020503.1, read on the forward strand.
GTTCCCTCCTGCTTATATACTTAAATGTATATGTTGTGTCTTTGCCAGTAGATGGCGCTAATTTCAGCTGACTTCCCAGGATCCCAGGATGCTTTGCAGCAGCACGCAAAGCATCCTGGGATACAGAAGGACACAAAGGATAATAGCGGTGCAGCCTTGGAATGGGCTAACAGTAGGGTGCATTCCCAGTACGCATTTGGAGCGTCCTTCGGATTTTTGGGAATTTGCGCAGTGCTATGACGCAACTGGCCTTCAAATGCAGCCTTGGAAGGATGCAGACCCTGAATTGAGACACAGCCATTAGGGAGTGGGAGAGAGAGAGAGAGAGAGAGAGAGAGAGAGAGAGAGAGAGAGAAATAATGATGACCAACCTTGTTGAGTTCTTCTATTCTGCGGATAAGGTAGGGGTTACTTGACGAGTTCTCAAAGTACACATAATCTGAAAAAAAGAAGACAAAGAAAACATGAGACGTATGCTCTTTTTCTAGAGAAATGTCAATATTGGCACCTGCCTCATAAAATATACAGTAAGTACACTAAAGATTGTTTTCTCAACAGAAAGAAGCGGCAAAAAAAAAAAAAAAAAAAAATCAGCCTAAAACTCAAAACCATAATCCAATATCATGACATTAATTCAAGATACAATACAGTACAATACAATATTTTTGGGGAATTTTAGCATTTTCAATCAACAGTTCTGTTCCTAGTGGTGTACGGACAGAATTCCCAGGTGCAGCTGGGTCGTGCACAGACCGGCAGCTCTCACTGGGGCACTTTGCAAACAAGCACGATGCCCCTAACCCTAGTCCAAGTCTGAGGCTATGGTCCCCGGCTGGAGACAAGTGGAGTTCATGGCCGGGGTGGAGGAGGAGTTCAAGCATCTCAGAGTCTTCTTCACAATATAACTTAAGAAGCTGTGGGAGCAGCCGGCTCCACTCAGCTCTTGTGGAACTTAATTGCACTGTCAATTGACAATATCATGCAGTTAACTCGTTTCTAATTCAGAAATATATTTTCCATCCGCCTGTGAAGCGTTCCATTCTATTCAAGAAATCCATCCCACAGTTTGCAGCCAGCTAGCAGGTTGGCATTTTAGCTGCACCGTGGCTACGAGAAAACACGACAAAGCACAAGACGGCAACGTCTGCAGAGCCGTTAGTAATTACGAGAGAAGACGCTGCGTTGCGACGCACAACACCACAAATGTTATCAAACACCAGAAATGCACCATGAAAAAAAAGAGCACAAGCTTTTTATCCAGAGTGCGGGAAGACAAAACAAGCTGCCAGAATGTACTGTGTCATATTGTTTCATTGACAGTGAGAATATTTACATGTTACTGCAAGTTTCTTTTGTTTCAAATGTGACATTTTGAAAGTCTTGACTTGTTTGATGCTACGAGCGCCGGTGTAGACGCTGGAAAACAGATTTTCTATGTACATACTTGATTTGGATCTGCGCTGTTCAGATTAATATGATAATATTTTTGACTGTGTATATTGGACTGGTAGTTTGACAGTCTTGTAGTCGGTGCAGCCCTAGTTTACTGGCCACAACACTATGATATACTACTAGACTGTGATGACTTATATTGGAGGGCATGTTGCTGCACAGGCCTTTGAAACCTTAGTACCACTGGTGTCTTTTTTTTTTTTTTTTTACCTTAAATCTTTATTTTAATCAATGTTTTACAACTTTATTTTAATTATTATTCTTTGAGTCTCTATGCACTTTCTATGAATTCATTGACTGATTGTGCAGCTGAGAAATTGAATTTCCTTGGGATAAATAAAGCACATATCTATCCATCTATCTATCTTGAGTGGCTCACCAACCTGAAAACAACCAAGTCTACGGAAGAATTAGAAATGGTTATAATATAAAAACCACGCCTAATATCTTTGTTTTCATTGATTCATCCATCTTCTATAGCGGCTTCCTCTTGCACTCAGGGTTGCAGGAACCTATCTGAGCCGTCATGGGATGAGGGTTCGGGCACGCCCAGTTCATCCAAGCGGCCACATGGGAAGACAAATAACTACTCTCCCACTCACACTCACACACGGACAATTTAGTGTTCCCAATTCGCCTCACATGCATGTGTTTCTGGACTGTGGGAGAACATGCAAACTCCACACAAGAGCAAGGCTTTGGGGATGGAACCCACAACCTTCTTGCTGACAGGCACCAGCACTGACCACTGCATCACAGTGTTGACTCTTTTCCCATTTATTTGGCCTCAAAATGTAATAATTATAGCACTTTTCAGTCGGTATGCAAGAACAATTAAATGGAGTCGTTGATAGGTTTAGCCTGAAATTCACGTATGAGATCAATTCCGCTTATAGTTGGGATGTTATTTCATTGACAAGTTTTAAATATTTCACCAATTTTTTCCCCCTCAGAACAGATTATCAGGTGGCTCATTACTGATGGCATCATGTGTGACTCTTTCATTTTATTTTCTACTGGTGTGGCATCGCAGACCGTTCCTGGTGTGGATGCAACCCCCGACTTCCACACACCTCCACCCAGGAGTCGGTTTCCCTCTCTGGAACAGCCGACGAACAGCCGACTTCTGTTTGTCTTTTTTTCCCCAAATACGTGAACATTGAACCGAGGCTTTTCCAATTAGACTGTACACGGCAAAATGTGTTGTTTTCTGGACATCAATGGAGAATGATTCCGACTACACTATAAGAGTGCAAAACTGGGAAATATGTACGCCCAGTGTTTCAAACAGCAGGGCAACTCAGGTGCGACCTCACAGTAACTGCACATCTGGCCTGCTGTAAGCTTTACGGTGTTTGACACCAAAGGAACAAACAAACAAAAAGAAGTATACGCAAAGGTGTTAAAGAATGTTTGTGTTTATCTTTGCGTGCAACAAGGCAAGGTAGAAGTGCAGATAAATGACTAAGTGGGTTGAGTCTTTAAATGTGACTTATCAAACCATAGCTAAACGCAACACGTTTTGATGCATTGCAAAAAAAAGACGTATATATATATAAATATATATATATTGCAAACGTAAATACAAAGAAATCCGAAATGACCAGATGTTACAGATGTGTGCAGCGCTACGTTTACGCCACATTAGAAAGTCTGGCAAAATACTAACTGCAGAAATTGGCGAAAATAACAATAATAATAATACATATTTCCCCATCTCTGTATTCAATTCGAAACTCACAACTTTAGTTTCGCTCCCTCATGAACACGGTGCTATGGGATGGATGCTTCTCTTTGTACATTTCATTGTGTTACAGGCGCTTACTCGATCAAATTGCCTGTAGTAATGCTACATATCTTTTTCCACCCTTCAGCAAATTCAACTGAGTATCCGGAATAACACCACCGCGAACAACAGTTTAAACCGTTAAGTCGAAAGGATTCCCAGCACGTTAGTAGCACCGCGGATATCAAACCGTAGCCATGGAGAGATTAGCCACCGGTGCTAACTGCTCCGCCGTCGCATGTACAGTGACATGGCGGAGGCTCTGATGCGTTTTAACCCTGCGCATCGACGAGGCTTCAACAAGCTGCTCGGACAAAACGTCCCTCGCAAAAATAAAACAAATTAAAAAAAAAAAAAAAAAATCGCTGAACGTTGTTGTTGTTGCAACTTGGGAGGTTAGCAACGTAAAAGCCACAGCGGACTGACAATTTAATGAGTACAATGTTGCTGATATATATGTTCGAACTCCCACGTCATAAACTGTGAGAAATCACGCAATCTTAGCCGATAAACTACCAGCGAGCCGACGCAGCCGGCAGCCCGCCTGTGAGCAGCGCAGCGCGGCCACAGCGGCGGTGTTTTGGTGGAGGAGGAAAGCGGTGCGTTGGGGGGGAAAAGTTTGCATTTTATATCCTCGAAAATTACGCTGCGTTTTTGCCCGGTTAACACAGTTAGTCAACTCCCGTAAAGGATGTGAACTTCCCGCCGTGGTTATCTGCGTGGTTGTTGTTGTTGTTTTATTTAATACTCAGCGTTTAAATAGACTGGTCGGCAATCTGTGCAGAAAGTGCGACCGTGGTTACCAGGAGCTACTATTACCGGAGCTAGCGTGAGTTTAGTTAGCGGCTAAACGAAGCAGCTAGCGGCTAGTTAGCTTTTAGCCACCGTGCTGTAGAAACGAACAATCACGTTGTTTGAAGGAAGGAGGGAGGGAGGGGAGTGGAGGGGCGGTGGGTGTCTTTTAAAATGTAGAGCGTTTGTGTTTCTTACCTCCCACTCGGTACATGTTGGCCGCCATTCTCTCGTAACCTTTCACACACACACACGCGCGCACACACACAAAAAGCCAGCAGCAGCAGCAGTCAAGGATAAGGGTAGAGGAGGTCGGCGGCGGTTCTTCGCTCTTTTTTTTTTTATTCCTTCATTTATCGTAGACCGCCGCGAAACAAAGCCGGGCCGCCCCCCTCCTCCTCCGCCGCCACCACCACCACCGCCGCCGCCGGTCGGTCGGTCACCGTGGCGGGTAAAAAAAAAAAAAAAAAAATTGAAACTTTCCGTTCGTAATGTTGGTGAGTTTCTTCGAAAAATATTCCGACTCGGTTTCTTCCCAACAGTTTCCCCCTCGCGCGCTCTCTCTCTCTCTCTCGGACGAGCGACCTTCGTCTTCCTCTTCCTCTTCCCCTTCTTCTTCCTCACTCATTCACAACAACAGCCGGGGCTAGCCTTGCCTTACTCCACTCTTCCTCCCATCATCCTGCGCTCTCAGCTTCATCCTCCTCTTCTTCACCTCCCTCCGCTCAGTTCGGCGCGGGCGCGGGCACGCTCTCGTGCGTGCGCGCGCACGCAGACAGAGAAGACATTATTACACCCCCCAACCACTCACACACACACACACACACACACACACACACACTGGTCCTCTGGTCCTCCTCGTCTCGTCGGCAACTCGTCCGCTTTCGGAGAATGTCGGCTATTGTCGGCCATCTCCGGCATCCAGCGGGTAAACTTGCGCCTCAATGAACGAGAAACCAAACCTTGACGAAAGACAAGGAGTTTTTTTTAGGTAAGCAAGCAATCATAGCACATATATATATATATATACATATATACATATATATATATATATATATATATATATATATACATATATATACGTGTGTATATATATATATATATATATATATATATATATATATATATGTATGTGTATATATATGTATATATATATATACGTATATATATATATATATATATATATATATATATATATGTATATATGTATATATATACATATACATGTATGTATATATATATGTATGTATATATATACATATGTATATATATATATGTATATATATATATATATATATATATATATATATATATATATATATATATATATATATATATATATGTGTATATATATGTATATATATATGTATATATATATGTATATATATATATATATATATATATATATATATATATATATATATATATGTATGTATGTATATATATGTATGTGTATGTATATATGCATATATGTATATATATGTATATATATATATATGTATGTATATATATATATATATATATATATATATATAAGTATATATATGTGTGTGTATATATATATATACATATGTATTTCTTACTTGAGTCAAGGAGTTGAATCAGTACTCAATATTAGATCATTTTTTTACATGAGTATTCGTGCTTACTTCAGTAAAGAAAGTGAATATTGCCACCTGTGGTGGAAGATGCATCATTACACCCTCAGTAATAACTGTTATATGTTAAAGCAGACAACACATTTTATGCGTATTTTATTAACTTCACTTCTTTATTATCTCTATACATCAGTAACCCATTAAAAAAATATGACCAAATGTATTAACTTTGAGAGTTGAGTGTATTAGACAAGACAAATGAAAACACAGACGCATTATATTTCTGATGCTGAACGTCTTAATTCCAGACTGTTAAAGTTCAGAGACAACCACATAAATCACTTTTCAGTTATCTATCTTTTGACATTAAAGTATTTCCAAAGGTTCTTTTTATATATCAAACCGTATGAATTACCTCACAAGAACATATATATATAAAACTAAATCTGCTTAATATTAACTGCTTATTGTTAGCAATTTTTTTTTATTAACTATCGTTATCAAAATGAAACTATGCATTTGTATTTTTTTTTATTTCATCCCACAATGGCCCTTTAAAGCAGGAGTAACACAGTTTGAGTTCTAACTGAAATGGTAAACATATACTTAAAAAAAAATAATCACAAAAACATCTTAGACCTGATAGCTTGATGCCACGAATCATCAGTTTGGTTAGTTTGGTAAACAAAGTTGACTAATTGTTGACGATTGTATAAAGCGCTTTGAGACGCCATTGGTTGTGATTTAGCGCTGTACAAATAAAAGTTTATTATTATTATTATTAAAGCCGTGTAATATTGGCTGAAAACACTTTGAAGTCATATTCTGTAGCAGACTGCATGTCTATTTCTACACATTGGCATTTTCTTTTTTCCTTTGTTCCCTTCCAGGATTACAGACACTTCAGTTAGGATGGAATTTCCTCCTCAAATGGTTCCTCTACACCAGGCGTGGGCAAACCGCGGCCAGTGGGCCCCATGCGGCCCGTTAAAGCTTATTAATCCGGCCCTGCCGAACTAGAGAAGAAATAATATTAATAGTAAGTCATAAAATAGCTGTATTTCATCATTTTTAGTCGTTTCAATAAAGAGCCAAACACCGTGGAGCCGACACTGATTTTGTTGTAAATTTGCTTTGTTTCATTTTCATTTCCTACAGATCCCATGATATATTTTTTTCTCCTGGGTCACCAAAACACTCCATCCATCTGCTGCTGATCAGACCCCTCTGTCTAGCTTAGAATCCATTATGGCCCACCAGTCAAAACGTTTGCCTACCGCTGTTTTAGACAGTCCAGGGGCTGTTCTAGGTGGTTCTAGATGGTTTTGCGGTGGTTCTAGGTGGTCCAGGAGCTGTTCTAGGTGGTTCTAGATGGTTTTGCGGTTGTTCTAGGTGGTCCAGGGGCTGTTCTAGGTGGTTCTAGATGGTTTTGCGGTGGTTCTAGGTGGTCCAGGGGCTGTTCTAGGTGGTTCTAGATGGTTTTGCGGTGGTTCTAGGTGGTCCAGGGGCTGTTCTAGTTGGTTCTAGTTGGTTTTGCGGTGGTTCTAGGTGGTCCAGGGGCTGTTCTAGGTGGTTCTAGATGGTCCAGGGGCTGTTCTAGGTGGTTCTAGTTGGTTTTGCAGTGGTTCTAGGTGGTTCTAGGGCGATTCTTGGTCATTCTAGGCCAGGTATGGGCAAACTACGGAGCTGCAAAGCATATTTTTCTTCCTATGAGGTGGATCAACAAAACACCCCATCCATCTGCTCCTGCTCCACCCCCCGTCAAATAGCTCCTCCTCTCCAGCTCCAGGAGGAGCTCCTCCTAGCTGAGGCCGGGCTCCGGGGAGGAGGTGGAGGTGGAGGTGGACGAGGCGGAGGCCAGTCTCTCCGTGCTGCCGCCGACCTCACCGCTGCCTCTCACCCTCCACTGGAGGATGCAGGTGTCCTTCCCTCCCATGGACAGGAGGTGCGAGTCGCTGTGCGTGAAGCACACGTTGGTGACGTGGCTGCCGTGGCCGTCGTACTTGTGGCTCGGTGCCTGGAGGAGAACAGAAGGGAAAACCACAGTGAACTTTCCTCTTTGGAGCCTCACAAGGCGGGAGTTCAGCGAGAGGGCATTGTTGGACTGAACGCACGCCAAACAATCCCAAAAAGTATCTTTGATTTTATACTACATACACACCCACATATATATATATACATATATATATATATATATATATATATATATATATATATATATATATATATATATATATATATATATATATATATATATATATATATATATATATATACATATATATACATATATATATATATATATATATACATATATATATATATATACATATATATACCTATATATATATATATACATATATATATATATATATATACATATATATATATTGTAGTCATGTAGCCATGAACTCAGAAAAAAAAAAGAACTTCCAAGATATAGAATAGAATAGAATGCCTTTATTAATATAATTCCACCCGTGAATCCTCATGTGGAGAGCAGGAGAGAGAGAGAGAGCTGGAGGTGAGGTACCTTCAGTTTGGGACACGGGTACTGGAAGAGGTGGACCTTGCAGAAGTCGTCAGCCACCGCCACCACCGTCTGGCTGTGGGAGCGACACAGGGCGTTGATGTCGGTGCCGTCTGAGCCCTCCAGCCACACACCTGGCGGGTCAGAAGGGTCATCAGTCTGAACCTAAGGAACCCCGTGGTGGTACCTGGACTGACGGCGCAGCTGTTCTCCTCTTACCCATGACGTGGAAGCCCAGCACGCAGGTGTAGGAGGCCCACTCTCTGTCCCGGCTCTCGAAGCGGTTCCTCAGCAGTTTGCACCCTGCTGCGATGTCCCCTGGTAGGACCACAACTCACGGGTTACCGCGCTGCTGCGGTACTTGAACTTGGACTTACTTTTAAATATGTATATATATATAAATAAAAAATTTTCACTTACAGTACAGGATTTCATAGTCGCCTGAGTTGGACATGATGTGTTTCCCTTCTTTGGACCAGTCCAAGTGGGTGATGAAGCTGGAGTGGCCCTTCACAGGACACACAAGAACAGCCAGTGGTCACATCATCCTCTATCACAGCGTTTCTCAACTGGTGGGTCTTGACCCAAAAGTGGGTCATGGAGCTGTTTTGATTGGGTCTCGGCTACAAGAGCAGTTTCCCTATGATTACGATTTTTTTAAAATTTATTTTGAAAAGGAATTTTAAAATACAACAGTAAAATACAACAATATTAGTTCAATCTATAAAAGGCTGATCAGTTGGACCAGGTACTGGCCAACTATGGCCTGGGGGCCGTATGTGGCCCATACAGCTTTTTAATCTGGCCATCCCAACTTGAAGAAATTATAATAATAGTCAGTCAGTCATAAAATAGCTGTGTTTCCTCCATGTTTGCAGTGTTTTCAGAGTCATGTCAATAAAGAGCTGAACACCCTGGTGGTCCAGGGGTGGTTCTAGATGGTTCTGGATGGTTCTAAGAGCTGAACACCCTGGTGGTCCAGGGGTGGTTCTAGATGGTTCTGGATGGTTCTAAGAGCTGAACACCCTGGTGGTCCAGGGGTGGTTCTAGATGGTTCTGGATGGTTCTAAGAGCTAAACACCCTGGTGGTCCAGGGGTGGGTCTGGGTGGTTCTGGATGGTTCTAAGAGCTGAACACCCTGGTGGTCCTGGGGTGGTTCTAGATGGTTCTGGATGGTTCTAAGAGCTGAACACCCTGGTGGTCCAGGGGTGGGTCTGGGTGGTTCTAGATGGTTCTAAGAGCTGAACATCCTGGTGGTCCTGGGGTGGGTCTGGGTGGTTCTAGATGGTTCTGGATGGTTCTAAGCGCTGAACATCCTGGTGGTCCTGGGGTGGTTCTGGGTGGTTCTAGATGGTTCTGGATGGTTCTAAGAGCTAAACATCCTGGTGGTCCAGGGGTGGTTCTGGGTGGTTCTAGATGGTTCTGGATGGTTCTGGATGGTTCTAAGAGCTGAACACCCTGGTGGTCCAGGGGTGGGTCTGGGTGGTTCTGGATGGTTCTAAGAGCTGAACATCCTGGTGGTCCAGGGGTGGGTCTGGGTGGTTCTAGATGGTTCTGGATGGTTCTAAGAGCTGAAAACCCTGGTGGTCCAGGGGTGGGTCTGGGTGGTTCTGGATGGTTCTAAGAGCTGAACATCCTGGTGGTCCAGGGGTGGGTCTGGGTGGTTCTAGATGGTTCTGGATGGTTCTAAGCGCTAAACATCCTGGTGGTCCTGGGGTGGTTCTGGGTGGTTCTAGATGGTTCTGGATGGTTCTAAGAGCTAAACATCCTGGTGGTCCAGGGGTGGTTCTGGGTGGTTCTAGATGGTTCTGGATGGTTCTGGATGGTTCTAAGAGCTAAACACCCTGGTGGTCCAGGGGTGGGTCTGGGTGGTTCTGGATGGTTCTAAGAGCTGAACATCCTGGTGGTCCAGGGGTGGGTCTGGGTGGTTCTAGATGGTTCTGGATGGTTCTAAGAGCTAAACATCCTGGTGGGGCTTCAAAGACACTGGTTTGGTTGCAACTTTCAGTTTCAATGGACATTAAAGCAACATGTTTTCTCCATATTCCATGATGGATTGTTTCCTCCTATGAGGTGGCTCACCAACACACTCCATCCATCTGCTGCTGCTCCGCCCCCTGTCACATTTTGCAACCCACTGTGACCCACCAGACACTCTGGCTGCACCACATCAAAACTTTGCTCCTTTTCTCCCTGAACCTGTTCCCTGGATATTGGACTTACGTTGCATTTCCCAAAGCGGCTGTAGCGCCGGCCGTTGTCTGTCACATTGTAGATGTAAATGAAGTTGTCATGGGAACCAACAGCTAAAAAGCTGCCATCTGAAAACACACACAAAAAACACGCAGTTACTCCAAATTGTCGAGGCCCCAGACACATGAGCAAAATAAATCAGCCACTCCAGTTCACATTTTGGTTTTTAAATTTTTTAAATTTTATCTCAAGCTATAGCTGGACCGCTGAGAGTCTGTCTGCATTTTGAAATGAATCCTTGGATTATCAGGAATGCTACATTTCACCTTGTTGTCTGATGCGTTCCACACTCTCGTGGACTACACATCAGAATACAGTATGGGAAACATTGCTGACGACGGAGTGAAGGAGCCTCACCGGGTGAGTACCTCATGACGGACAGCTGCTCGTTCCCATCGGTGGACTCGGAGACCACCTCTTTGGTCAGCAGGTCCAGGACCACCCACCTGCCAGTGCCAGTGAGGAGGAGAGAGAGGTTCATCATGGAGGACGGAATAGAATAGAATAGAAAGCCTTTTTAATTCCACATTGGGGAAATTTGGGAAAACATATTGAGGAATATTGGAATATAAAAAAAAGTATTATTAGATAAGGTGATCTTAAAGACAGTTTAGTGACACTTCAGTACTTACAGCTCAACTTCCTTCCATTCTCATAACTGGTGACTGCTGTTTTTTGTTTACAAAAATCTAAACATAATTACTTTTTAAAAAAAAACATTTTTTCGCAAAGCATGGGGACATATTTTGTTTTTTTCTGTTATTCTTTAAACCTGTTCGAATGGATAAAATAAAGACACAGGGAAACAAAGTAGGACCACACAACGAGGAACCTGGTGTGAATGGAACCCGAGACCTGGTTGCTGTGAGGCGCCAGTGTCACGCACTAACCCAGACCAGCCCTTTAAGCCAGTGGTTCTCAACTGGTGGCTCGGGACCCGACGCGACAGAAAGCCAACTAGCGTTTGTCATTGTTGCCGCTTTATGACTCAAGGACCAAGAACCGCTGATGGTCCTGAGACTCCACCAGTTGAGAAGCAGTGCTCTAAGCTCCAGTAGGACTGCAGTGTTCACCGTCCAGTGCAGAGGCCCACTGCAACCACCGATCCGTCGGGGCAGAAGTCCGCACACAAGCCGTACTCCTGTCAATGCAGTGACACAGTGCACACACTTTGTTAGGTGCTGTGTGGACCGGAGGTGTGTGTGGATGCTGTGGTTGATGATTGAGTGGTGGTCCTACCTCCAGCGAGATGCACCAGTCCAGCTTGTGTTCCTCGGCGTTCCACAGACACACCTGTCTGTCGTGGCTGCAGGTGAGGAACATGTTGTGATGTGGGTGTGTAGCCAGCCCCCACAACTCATCCACGTGGCCCTGACACACACACACACACACACACACACACACGTGATGTAAATGTGCTGTTTTTTCCTTCCTTACTCTGAGGATGATTTTATTTAATTTCTTTTAAATGAACATTGTTTTCCTTCTTGTGCGCTACACTGTCGCTGTCTCTAGGTCAGTGTTTTTCAAACACACTAGTGCACCATGACATGATGATGTCAGGTGTGCTGTGAGAAATGATCCAATTTCACTTCATTGGTCTAAAATCATTCCTGCCTGCAGCCATCAGGTTGGAATTTTTGACTGGTAGTGTATATGTATATATTTTATTCCTTTCTTAGTTTATAAAGGCATTATATTTTTAATTATTTAAATAAATACTTTAATTATTTTTGAATTCATATCATTTTACTTCTTTTACACTCCATTGTTTCTGTAATTATGCAAGTTTCCCCTAATGTGGGATTAATAAAGGCTTCAATTATTATCAATATATTAAGTCTAAAATTCCCTCTCGTAACTTTAAACCTTATGATAAGGTGCAGACGCAATGTTGAAGCTGAAATAAACGTGGAAAAAGGAGTTGATCTTCAGAAATTGTTTTACCAGATGACTGCGAGTAAAGAGATTAAAATATATTATGTGTTGAAATGACACGAGACAGATTTTTGTGTGTTAAAAATATTGAATTATTTAACATTCATACATCACGCTGAATGGTAAATTCTACAAAATAGAAAATGGTTAAATCAAGGACTATTAATATTGTTATTATTATTATAAATAATAACAATAATAATAATTTTACTATTTATAATTTTACTTTTATTATTATTATTATCATTATTATCATTATTCTTATTATTATTACTACTAATAATAATAATAATAAAAAGAAGAAGAAGAAGCTTCATCATGAAATGCTTTTACATTGTGACTCAGACGCCACGTCATGATGGTTCACAGTCTACTACCTGAACTATGGCCACAAAGCCCTCAGAGATGCAGCCAATCAGAATGGCGTTGCGTGTGGTTCCAACCAGCAGCTCCTTTCCATCCACGTCTGCGATGGTGCGAACCGCCCCAAAGTTTTCTGGAATCTAAGTCGTTATGTTGAGAAACAGCTTTTAGCGCGAGGCCTCTGGTGAACACCTGCACAGTGGAGTGAGGAGTGAGGAGTGAGTGAGTGCGTCTTCACCTCACACTCCTGCTCGGGCGCCAGGTCCACGCTCCAGCGGATGATCTTGCGGTCTTTGCCACCTCCACTGAGAAGAGCGCCACCAGGCAGCGAGCACAGGGTGAACACGCTGCCCTCGTGGGCTCGAGTCTGTCGCATGATCTGGTAAGTCTCTGGTGGCACATCATAGACCAGAGACACAGGGTCATGGGTGTGAGGGGAAAATCCAAGCCAAAACAAAAGACAGAAATAATAAACATAACACAAAGTACATCACGTAAAGCTTGATCAATTAAGAAGAAAAAAAATGTATATATATATATATATATACATTTGATCTGAAGATCATATATATTTATATACATATATATATATGATCTCAACATAATATATGTATGTATATATACATATATGAATATAAACAAATAAATGTTTCAGTCTACCTATCTAGTAATCAATCAATCAATCAATCAATCTATCTATCTATCTATCTATCTATCTATCCAAAACTAAAGCTTCTGAGAAATGTCCCATGTTTGAGTTCAAAGTATCTAGTATCTATCTATCTATCTATCTGCTAATCTAGACAGATGCTATTTTGTATCTATCTACTGTCTGCTAGATACTAGTAGATAAAAGCTGTCCACGAAGCTGCGGCCCAGTCAAAACAGTCAGTTGGTTTTTGACTTGGTCTCCTGCTGGTGTGTTGTGGAAGGTCAGAACAGAGCCTCGGTGTTTAGCGAGAGGCTAATAAACAGCGGGCTAAACAGGCCTTTTTCGAGGTCCTTCTTGCAAATGTCCTACATGGCTTCCCCACAAAACTTCCTTCTTTCTCCGTGACCCACTTTAGGGTCGCGACCCACCAGTTGAGAACCGCTGCTGTATCCACAGCCTCTATCAGTAGCAGGACTTCTTGCCTATTTGAAGGATCCTGATGAAACAGCTCTGATCAAAGTGAGCAAGCACCTCCACTGAAGTGGAGCTGCAGGTGAAGTCCAGAGGAAAAACATCCTGCAACTGACCTTTGGCCCCTTTGCCCAGCGTCTTGACGTCCGCTGCTGATTTGCCCCAAGTCAGGATGTTTCCTTCTGAGTCTCCAGTCAACACATCCCCAGTCAAACTGAATGTGAAACACTGGATGAATTTGGGCTTCTTGTATTTCTGAAACAAACGTTTGCTGGTGTGAGAACTCACGCCGACGCACAGAGAAACAGGCATGCAGGAAATTCAGACGGCAAAACGCAGAATGAAAAATTCAGACGTATTTGATTTTCTGGAAACATTACTCTGAAATAATTTATATAATAATAAGACAACAATCTCAGTTTTTCAGGTGGACTATTATCCCAGCTGCGGAGCAGCAGGGCGCAATTATTAAGTTTCAGTGTTCACACAGTAGGGGGCGGTGTTGGCCTGTTAACTAAAAATAAGTGGGGTTTTCACACTGAGCCACATAAATATACATGTAAAGGCTACTGCTGTAATTAGAGATAACACACACACACACACACACACACACACACACAGGACACACAAGAATAAAAAAAAAATTCTATTCTAAGAACAGAAATCTGTTCAGTTCTTTAATGACTGCTTCCCAGTCCCCAGTCTGGTCTGGTTTCCCTGGTCCCAGTCTGGTTACCAGTTCACAGTTCCCAGGCAGATGGCAGGGGGGTCTAAGTCCAGTCCAGTCCTGTCTAGGCTGGACTGGACGAGACTAGACTAGACTAGACTGGGTTGGACTGGACTGGACCAGACACATCTCCCCAATGTGGGATTAATAAAGACCTCCTGTTCTATTCTAGTAGGCAAGGACTCATATTAGAGTGCTGGCCCCCCCCTGGTTGGACAGAGAGAAGGATCACAGGCCTCTACACTGGAAGTGCACTGCACGAGTCTCTGTTCTGAAGGAAGAGCAGCAGAAAATGCTGAAAGGCCGCCTCACTCCAAAGATGCCTTGCTTCTTGGTGAACTGGCCCGAGCTCAGCGTCCAGAAGTAGATGTGCGACTTGCCGCAGGTGATGATGTTGGTGCTGTCGTTCGGGTTGAACTCCACGGCAAACACGGCCTCGTTTGTACTCTGCAAGACGAGAACATCGACCCTGTGGGGTTTTGCTTTTTTTTTTTTCTAGGGTGGCAGCGACGCACTTGCGTATGATTCCATGAAGTCATCCCAAGTGCAGCCTTGACTCTGACCTTGACCTCTGCCTGCTTGGTCCCCCTGGTGCAGTCCCACACTGACAGCATGTGCTCGTTGGAGTCATCGATCACACACAGGAAGGAACCGGAATCCTGCAAACAACAACAACAACAAACAACAACAATGCATTGTTTTCTGAACTGCAACTGGAAATTTCTCAAGCAAATCGAGAACCTATGAAGTTAAATGATGACAGATGTCATATTTCAATACTTCAGTCTTTCTATTCCAAAACAATAAACCTATAAATGTGCGTATTGCTGTCGGCCAACAATGACCTGATGGGAAAAATGAGAGAAATAAAACAAAAAATGGTAGGAAAAGCAAATGACTTTAATTGTACTGCAATGACACCCTTTGATTAATGTGTTTTGGAGCTTTAAGTGGAATGAATTGAATGGAGAATACACTCACAGCGAAGGAGAAGGCCACCGATCCCACTCCCCGCTGGAAGGTCCCCAGTCCGACCTGCTGCAGGGTGGCCAGAGTGCTGGAGTCCCAGATATGGACGCAGAGCTGCAGGGGCTACACACACGTTGACAGAGGTTCAGTGCACCGTGCACTGGCTGCAAGTACACACATGAGCTGCATGCGAGTGAACGTCTGCTGCCTCCTGCCAACAGAGCAGCGGCCCTGCCACCGCTAGGAAAGAGAAGCAGGTGCCTCGAACACACCACAGCTTCAGAACACAGAGACGCTGACACGGCCAGTCAGAAGCGTGGACATCTTCTCATGCAATTTCTGTTTTTTATCGCAACAACTTTCTCCACTGCAGATAGAAGAAGACGTCAAACTGAAGACATCAAATATATGAGCAAGATATACAGTACTACCCAGAATTATTAGAATATCCTGAAAAGGTTGCTGTATTTCTGCAATTCAACTTAAAAGGTGAATGTGACATATAAAGGAATAATATGCAAATCAATATATTTCAAGTTTTTATTTCTTTGGATTTTGCTGATCAGGTCTTGCAGCTTAAAAAAAAAACCCTCAGATTTTATAATAATTTTCTGAGTTTGTGGGTTTGTGGTTTTAATAAGCTGAAAATCTTAATCAGCAAAGTGACAACAAGGAACTGCTTGAGATGTCAATTTGCGTGGAATGGCTCAATAAAATGTGTCGCTTTCATCTTTTATGTTAAACTGCCAAAATAAAACAACTTTTACTTGATATTCTCATTTTTCGGGCAGTACCTGCAGTATTGCCGGAGTGAAAGCTCTACAGGAGGCGGTGAGAGTGTATGAGTGCTCCGGGCTCACCTTGTTGTCCTTGTCCACCCCTGCTGTCTGGCCAGAGGCCACTCGCACCTTGTCGGGATGGAGGGTGAGGCTGCAGGAGCAACAAACAGCGGTGACAATAAATGACCGGCGGACTGACGCAGGTTAAGAAAGAACAGAGGCAGCAGTTAGTTTGTGCAGAGCAGTAACGTAGCAGCAAATATAAAATGATGTGATAATAATATGAAGGCGGCTTCTTTAGTCTCGATGCTCTGATTAAATACTTCTTTGGAGGGACATCATTTGAATTTTGGTTCAAGCAACAAACCTTGACTTCAATAGTAGCAGCTATTCAAACCAGTCTGGACTCAGTTGAAGTCTGAAGACCTCAAAAAGAATAAAAATAAAAACGCCAGCCCACTTCCTATCATGCCTAGTCAACAGATTATTGAAGTGATTGAATTGAATTGTGTGTCCCACAAAGTAAATGTCCAACAATTCCTCTAAATATACACACTAGCAGTCAACAGTTTGGACTCTGCCTATGAATTGAATGTTTGACGTTGCAGTTTCTCACTGAAGGCGTCAAAACTACGTATGAACACACACGGAGTTCTGGAGGAAAACAATAAAAGTGTCAAATAACTCAAAGACGTTTTATATTGAAATTCTTCCAAATGGCCGCCTTTCATAAAAAGCATATTTAGGGTTATTGCAGGTGTTTGTCTTTGCTGCATCATGACATATATATGATATCTGGGGGGGGGCTTCCTGGCTCACTGACCAGCGGACACACTCGGTGTGTTTGCGGTAGTGCCGCTGCGTGCGGTTCTTGATGTGGTACAGCACCACCACGCGGGCGATGAAGTAGACGGCTTCCCCGGTGGGCAGGAAGTACAGGTTGTCCCTGCAGTCTCTCCCGCGGTAACCGTAGCTGGCAGCAAGGTCAAGGAGACGCTCAGTGGGGAGTTCTTCAATTTCAATCAGGAAATGTTCCACATCAAGCAAAATAATTCACAGTACCGGTATTTTCTGATCACAGTAGGTGTATTTTTGTCAGTTAACTCTCCGGAAAATGAAAAAAATCTCTCCTGTACTTCATGCACTGGCTTAGCTTTGATGGAAAATGTGCACGACAGAAATTAATATCTGGCTGGCAATATGGTGGTGTAACGATTTTTTTTTCCCCCAGTGGCCACTCGAGGTACTGCAGCAAAAAAAATAAAAAATAAATAAATAAAATAATAATAATAATAATAATAATAATAATAATAATAATAATAATAATAATAATAATAATAATAATAATAAATAAAATAAAATTAAAAAAATCCCACGTCCCCAAAAAGCATTTTTCCCATAGAGCGCAATATAAAAATAAACACCTTTAAAACGATTGACAGGACGACTGCGACCTAAAATGCGATTCATAGCAAATCTTTCTATTGTAGATTTTTCAGTTTTGGTCTTTTAGTCATTTCAAGATAAAGGCCAGAAAATCAGCAGAAAAGAGTTTATGATTGTTGCGTCCTGACGTGTCTGTAAGTAAGTGACGTCCTCCAGAATCATTCTGATTGGTCAAATAGATGATGTCACTACTGCACATGCTCTCTATGGTTCCATTAATGCGGAAGTCAAAAACTTATTTCGCACACACACACACACACACACACACACACACACACACAGCTGCAGGATACACCCAGTCCAGCTCCAGTGTCTCTGACGGCGGCTCCATCTTCAGCTCTTCATAGTTGTGGATGTTGGAGGGGATGTACATGGTGATTGGCCGCCCTCGAATAAACATTTTGATTGACTGTTCTGGAAGACAAAGCGGCAAAAAAATTCCAACTAGAAATCCAGATATTAAAACATCCATCGTCTGTCACCACTTCTCCTGCAGAGATCCAGACATGACATCAGCCACTATTCATGTTCGAACTTTTGCTTTTATACATCACAAAATGACAAATGTATTAGGATTTTGAGAACATATATCCAGCAAATTGGGGGGAAAAATAGACTATGACTTTGTTTTACTAACAACCAAACAAAGCAAAATGACATCTGGTTACATTTATATCACTTTAAGCTCGAGTACTTGGTATTCTGATGCTGATTCACTGATAAGCTGATCATCGAATGTGATTTTTTTCTTTTATACAGATGTTCTCATATTTGAACAACATTCATCAGCATGTTTTTCTACAACAAGTTTCACTGCAGTACAAACGAAATGAAAAAATATCAAATACGTACAGATACAACTGGTATCGTGTGTCATGCAACTACAAGTGGGGTACCCAACCCCAAGTATCGGTGCCGATAGCCGATACTGGTATCAGTGCCGATAGCTGATACTGGTATCTGGACGCATGTTTTGAGTATGAGTAGAGTACTATAACCCCAGTATCGGTACCGATACTGAATACTGGTATCTGGGCAAATACCTGATACGGCACATACTTTACAAGTAAGTAGAGTACTCAACATCGGTATCGGTACTGATACTGGTACCAATACCCGAGGCTGGTATTGGTATTGGTGTATCCTTAGTTATGATGGCTTTACAAAATTGCTGAAAGTATGTGTTAACAAACTACAGAAAAGCGGGGTGGGAGGCACAAAAAGTAAAGTAAAGTAGCAGCAGTACCTTGGCTGTAGGTTCCTCTTCTGGAACCAGGAGAGCCTGCGTGGCAATAACAGCACAAGAAGTTTTACTCAGATGATTCCAGGTTTGGAACAGCGAGGTCAAACAGATATCTTCTTATTATCTGATGAGTGATTTGGCAGCTGAGAAACTGAATTTTCCTTCGGGAAAAGTGAAGTTCTATCTATCTATCCATCCATCCATCCATCCATCCATCCATCTATCCATCCATCCATCCATCTATCTATGGTCTCATGGTACCACATCGGACCTTTACGTCTTTAACTTGCAAGTTATCAACTATGGCTTTTGAGACTGCGTCACTGCAGCTCTGCAGCTGAAGGAAACACAGTGAGTCCACTGCCTTTGCAGCAGCTCCACCACTTGGACATCTTCGAGGGAAAATATCGTCTGTTTCAACTTAAAATACAAAAGAGGAAAATACATCACCTGAACTCTGAATCAGTTCCTTTGCTCGACTGTGGAAACAAGAAGTCCAGACAGATTAGGAAACCATTTCAAGTATCAACTGCTGGCTGTTGAACTATATTAACCAGAATGGGATTGTACAGTGCAATTTCTCAGTAGCTCCACCAGAGAGTTCTTTGAGACAATATACTCAAGGCTTGCTGTGGAATGGGGGAAAAAAGGAAGGTCTTGGAGGAGTGTGTCGTGCCAGTGGTGAGTGATGTGCGAGTGGACTCACTTCTCCAGACTGGGAGATCGAGTCAGCAGGTTGGCTGAAGAAGCTGCCTTCTTGTCCAGTCGTTTTCTCTGCCTGTCTTGATTCCCAAACTTCTCGCTGTTCCTCCGAACCCTTGAAGATCAACGAAGAGGCTTCACTTTTCGAAAGTCCACGCTGATAACAATTCATCCACATGCATACAGCAGAGTCCAGACGGTCCGGTTCAGTTCGAGGGTTACCTGTTGACTCTCTCAATAACACACCTGCTGCTTTCTTTTACATGACAATGTCTCTCCGGACTTTTCTCATTTGTTCTCATTCTTCTTTCTTAAACATTTTAAGTAATCCCTTACTTGTCTAATCTGCTTAAATCTTATATAGTATCATTTATTGGCAGTCTAATTTTCCAATGACTCTTAAATTGACAGTTTTTAGACATTGCAGTCATTTCTAAAAGTAAGGATATTCTTTAAAAAAAAATCTTGAGCAAAAGAAGACATACAAACCCACCACAGTTCTTTACTTTTGCTTACCTCTGAGGATATCTACCACACTATTGCTCCAATAACAACAAGAAAGCACTATGGAAGAACCAAGAAATGCATTTTCTATCTACGTCAACGGTCATAAAAAACCAGGAAGTGAAACTCAGCCAGCATTCCCCTCTGCCCAAAGTGCTAAATGTACATGTTTGAAATGGATGCATGCAAGTTTTCAGAATCTCAGGTTTCCATAGAAGAGCTTGTTATGTAGATGGACTGAGAAAACAGCAACTAAACTCAATGAAGACCCTTTTAGTCACAAAGAAAGAATCAACAAACATATGAATATCAGTTACAAAAAAAAAAAAAAAAAAGCAGTCATTTGAGTTTCCAAAGAAGACAAATGTAGCGCCCAGATTGGTTAGAGACTTGGACAGTTGGAAATGCATAAAACATAACAGTTGGAGAAAAGTGTGTAGCAGAAAAACCCAGCTGAACGCCAAAATGTCAGATCAACATCGCTAAAATATGACACCTAATGTTGGCCTCACCCTGGCCCTCACTCAGTGGTGGGAGGGGCTTCTGTTCAAGTCCAACTCAGCATTGGCCGCTCACGTGACGCACTCGGAGAATAGAGCACATGGTACCTGGACCAAGCAGGTTTCTACTCTAAAGGTCGTCACACTGAATTAAATGCGACTATTTCACTGGAAGGGTTTAGGGCAGTGTTTCTCAACTGGTGGCTCTTGGCCCAAAAGTGTGTTGCGGAGCTGTTTTTATTGGGTCGGTTATGAAAATGTTGGGCATTTATTTTACAGGCCACATAATAATTTCAAAGATTTATTGACCAGACCTGATAGAAAGTTGGCCAGCGTTTTTATTTTTGTGGAATAAATTTGGGTCGCACAGAAGCGCATTGCTGCCGCCCTAGGAAAAAATAACAGGGCTCAGTATGAAATTATAACAGGAAAACTATCAACGTTATTTTGTGATAATTTTCACGTAAAAACGTGATCGTTTAGATTTGATACCGAGCCCTGTTTTTTTTTTTTTTCCCGTAGTGCCGCGACTTCACGATAAGGAAAACGATGATGTGGTTCCTGAGGTTCTACCAAGTGAGAACAGCTGGTTTAGGGTACGGCTGCACAACTGGATTTTAAAGTCACACAAGGGGGGGGGGGAATAAAATCAAGTCATGCAATCAGATGCAGTAGAGAGGCTGATTATTGAGGAGTGGTTAGAGGGGGGAGGTGGCCGGCCAACGCACAGTTGTTTGGTCTCTCCTTCCTGGATGGGGGCCAGGGGTCCACAGCGAGAGTTGCTGGGGTTCTCAGCCACTGAGCTCCTGGCCGAGGCCGAGTCGGAGCCGGGCTCATCCGGGGAGCACGTCCCACTCTGGAAGTCCCCCTGTGGAGGTCTCCGACGGTGGTGGGCTGAATGGGCTTCTCTACCGATGACGCCCAGCTCGGTTCTTTCTCCTGCTCCCCGCCACCTAACTCATCATCCTCTTCCAAGCCAGGTGTGCGATGGAGCTTAGCACGTGTCCCTTCAACTACAGGCTCCGGGCTTGGGAGCATGTCCTCCAGCTGGAGGCCCCGGATCTGGCTTGGGAAAGGAACCGCGTCCTGCCAGGTGACAGGTCCTGAAAAGTTTGAATCTGTCTGCGTCCATCTGTCGGCCGTGGCAGGCTTGACGAGTGACTTCGATGGCACTGAGCTGGCATTCACAGTTTGGCCATTCACATTGGTTACAATGCTCTCTAACAGTTGGCTAGAGATGTTAAGAAAGACTGAGATCAATACAAGAGAGACATAGACACAAACTTCGAAAGCACAATTAGCCTTGGTTATGGCAAGCAGCGGCTGCGTTTCTTCAGATCAAGTACCTGGAGGCATGGTTGGAGATCCCATCACCCGCTGAGCCAGAGTGGAGCCTTCGGCTGCTGGTGACACCCTCAGAGCAGCACGCATGGTTCAGCGCTCGAGCAGCACCTGGGTTCACTGTGAAGGGGTTTGAATATCAGAGAGGGGGCGGGGTTGACAGACAGAATCCAGCTGCCGAACCGCAACCGTTTTTACGCTTAGAGACGCAACGTCGCAGACAAAAAAGTCAAATGATCGATGAAATAAAGCGCATCACTCCTCCAACAGGAGAGGCTTCTCAAGAAGACAGACGTGCTAACTAACCCTAGCGGAAAACATCTGTCACATGGAACATAAAGGGAAACTAAAACATGATAATCATTGTAAAATCCTCAAACATAATGAACCTTTTCAGACTCAATAATGCCAGCTAATGACTTGCCTGCGATGAGCTGCTGTTTCAGCAGGTGTAAGAGTTGATCGTGGAGTTGAAGCTTGCGAAGGGCATCGGCGAGCGACGACTTGAGCAGAGTGATCTCGTCCTCCTGCGCCTGCAGGCGAACCTCCATCACGGACGACTGGTCCGGGAAGCCAGCGCTACCATCTGCCGACCCTTCATCTGCAGAGGCAGCAGGAGAGCGTGGAGGGTTTGACGGAGGTGAAGAGACATCAACTGTTGTTGCTCAATGCCGGTCACAAATCTAGGGTGATGTCAGTTCTATCCAGCCTCATTTTAGCTCAGGTTAGCACTCACTTGGAGCACGTTTCACAGTTTGCATGGCCTCTGAAAGTGTGTTGCATTGTTCTCAACAAAGAACTGAAACCCAACCTGCTGCCAAGTGGAACTTTCTAAGCTTATCTGCATATTGTTGAAGTCCTCTGTTTGACTTCCATGGTTTCCAGCGCTCTTTATTCTGACTGTGACTCGTCGAAGGTCCACTGCCATACATATTTCTCTGTATTTATGTTTGCCTCTGTGTGTCTCCGATGTCCTCGGATCAAACTTGCACCACTTTCAGTCAGAAAAGAGCCTCGGATGGGTTGGTAAACTGGATCCAAGCACTTGTCAACTGGACTTGTTCTTGCCATCTTGAAGACACTGAGCTTCACAGAACCCAAGAAGCCTTCCGGATGAGGAGCGAAACGTCTTCAAGTCGAGTGCCACAACTGAACTCTTCTACTTTAGGATGACTGAGAACCTGCACAGTCCTGTCCTCTTCCCAAAAATAACAGCAAATGTAAGACTGAGAGTTTTTCTTTTTTTTTTAATTATAATTGCATCATTTCCAACGCAGCTCATAATGAGTTGAACGTCAAAAATTCACAAGGCATAAAACGTTAAGAATTGCTCAAGCTTTCAAGCAACGTTTCTGCTCCTTGAACTTCTCTGATGAGTTTACCATCTCCTAATGATATACTGTAAAGATGCATCATAAAAAAAAAAAAAACAGCTGACTCTGGAAGGCTTTGCGATTGAAGAGAAGCGGCGCTCGGTCAGTGGAAGTGCATCAGAATAACATCTTGCCGGGTTCCATCCTTTCCTTGTTTGTTTTTGTCGGCTCAGAATGGCCAGATTCCAGGAGAAGATGTCCTGCTTGACAAGTCCGATCTGGAAATGGTTTACTTACACACTGAGAAATGACCACGGTGTGACAGATGTTTTGCAGACGGTGGGAGTTGTAGTTTCAGAGACTCACGTTGCAGTGACGTCAGAGCACTGCTGAGAAAAACTACAGAAGCGCCAAATTGCCAAGTGGGAGTGGCTGCATGTCATCCGTTGCGAAATCTACTGGCGGCTGTGAATGTCAAAGCCCTGTTTGTAATCAGTGTGTGCGTGTGTGTGTGTGTGTGTGTGTGTGTAATCCATAAAAGCATTGTTAAAATAGCCGCATACGCAGGAAATTATTTCCAACAGCAGCATAGCCCTGATCTTTTACAGACTACTAGCCTCTACACAAATATCCAGCGACACAAACACACAGATGCAGCCACACACACACACAAACACACACACACAAAAAAGAAAAAAAGGGGGAAAGGGTGTGTGTCTGTGTGTGTGACACAGACACACACCCTTTCCCCCTTTTTTTCTTTCCTGAACGTCAGTTACAACTGACAAGCAAAGACATCTGGTGACTCATATTAGTTTGGCAAGAGGAAGGAATCCAATGCAAATTAACGGCAACTTCACGAGAACTCGCACTCCTGCGTGACTCACCGACCACTGCAAGGACTGTTGCACAGTACAAAGGGAAGTTTAAAAAAAACAACAACCCATACATATATGTATGTTGTGACGTCATCCACCTACGAGCACCACTTCTTCCCTTTGACTCGGTTGTGTGTGTCTCACCACAGCTTTACTTCCTGTGTGCAGACGAGCGTCATCTGGCAGCAGATTTTCTCTTCCTTCCCCTGCTGTATTTTTATATGGCTGTTATAAACACACACACACACACACACACACACACACACACACACACACATATATATATATATATATATATATATATACTGTGCGTGTGTATATAAAATGTGGCAACGTGGCTGCTCCATGCAGGAGTTTAGATGTTACCACAAGTGTCTCACACACACACACACACACACACACACACACACACACACACACACACACACACACACACACACACACACACACACACACACACTACAGTTTTACTGGTAGCATGCCCATTACCAAACTGTGCTTGTGTAGCAGCACAGTAAGTACGGGTGCTATCATCGCGATCGATAATTTATGGTATCGGTCGCTCTACGGTTGAAGGACTGAGCTCACATGGTTTTTTGCTAGAGGTTTAACACAAACCCCAGCAGGACACAACACAGCACGACGGTTCGAAGGTTGCGCACTGCGGAAATGTAAAACTGGAGCAGAAACACATCAGGCACTTTGCGGGGGAAACAACAACTGACTGTTGAGAAGTGGATTTTTTTAATTATTATTTTTTTTACGTGACCCGCTGTCAACCTGGCGAAAAGGATAATTCATGCAAACACAGGTGACGTTTGGCTAGACGTTGTTATTCACAACTATTTGGGGAGTTATTTTAAAACTAAAAACAAAAACAACCCACAAACGCAGTCTTGTTTGTTTGACTGAAATCCCGCTGTGAACATGACGAAGTTGACTTTTGTAACTCACCCAGACTGTTTGTAGAAGAATCCATAGCATCGCTATAGGTCCGAGGGAGGAAATTCAGAAGATAGTTTGGTTTTCCATGCTGGAAGGCGTGCCAGAAACCCCCACTCCCACCGCCCCCCCCATCTCGTGTTGTTTGGCAGGAATAACACCGGAAACGAGAACCAACTCATCTAAGTAAAGCACATTTCTTTACAAAAAACTGCATGTCATGTAGAAAAACATCATACCACGACCATTTCCAAGTAATGTTAAAGCTTTTTTTTTAAAATTATTATTTCTGTGGATGTAACTGCAAAGGCAAAATGTGTGTTTTTAAAATACCAAAAAAAACAAAAATGAAGGCAAGGAAGTTTTATATTCTGAAAGTATTTTTCGGAAGTTTTGCATTTGCGTACAGTTAGCATGACACTATTGACGGCACTGATTTACAGATGCGTGAAGCTTGTCGGAGATTTTCGCCGAACTTGCATCGTAGCCGACGGTTGTATGTTGTGTGGAGGTTGTGTATCTGAAATGAATGTGTAATGCAACTTTTTGAGGCACCGTCTCCACGCATGTCAAATGTTTGGAGGCTCAGTGACGCCACTGTGCGGCATCATTGTGTACTACAGTACGGGCGAAATGTCAAATATGCGTTTTGTGACGAGTCGTCACAAGTCCAGCGAAGATATCTTTGTGTTGTGTAAAGTCGTGTTGTTGTTGTTGTTGTTGTTTCTATCATTTAAATTGTACACACCTGTTTGAACACGTTAATTTACCTATATAAAAATTAATCGACTTTTATTAACAAGATTTTTCAACATGTTTCCCCGTCAGTTCGATATAATACTCATTTTTGTGAAAATCTCCTTTTTTTCCAACATAATACTAATTGTAAATAATCTGCAATTCAATAATACATCATAATTTTTCAAAACCCAGTTTCTTGGCGGACAACTTATTAGCGCTCATATTTCCGCTGGGAACTTCATTTGTGTGGCACAGGAAACTCAACCGACTAAGAAGATATAAATATCTCGTGTCACAAAATGCCAGGAAATAAAGAAGAAACAAAATAACATTTCTTCAACATTTAAATGTCGAATTGTGAACGATAATAAATAATAAACGGTTGTTTAAGAAGGATTTCAGGGGTGTGTGTGTGTGTGTGTGTGGCGTACAAAGCCAGATTCATCTTCTTTAAACGGTACAGGAGTTTTAAACAGAAGGTCCAGAAGGTGGCGACAATGCACATAAGTTGTTTGCCGGCTGCCTTTAAAGAAAAGAAGAAGAAGAAGAAGAAAAACTCAGCCGGGTTTCCAACATGGAGTCGCCCGTGGAGGTTGACATATGAAGGAGACCAATTTCACAACACGTTTGTCCACATAATCAAGTGAGTATTTTTTTTACTCTAACAACATTCATGTGTATGGCCCAACTCTGCAAATAGCATTTGCTCGATTCTACATCGTCTACACACACACACACACACACACACACCCTCGAACTGGATGAGGTAACGCTGCTTTGCTTTAGGTTTGGGTTTGTTTTGGGTTTTTTTGGCTGTGGGGTCTCGGTCCTGGTTCTGGTCCTGGTTCTGGTCCTTCTCTATAGGACGGGTAGAGGTGCAACGGGTGTCTCATATAAAGATTATAACTGCATGACGATGACGAGCAGTTCAGAGGGTGATGGATATTGCCAGTGCTGCAGGAAAACTAGGTATAAGTCTGTAATAATAACACATGTTATTTACATATCTGTATAAGTGTTGAATAAAAATAAGTCCAGAGGCGTGTAGGCTCTGCGCTGAGGACCAGGATGATAAGGAGCCGAGGGGTTCAGGTGTTGGATGGGAAGGCAGATGGCTCTCGGAGTGTTTTTCAGCAACTCAAGGGACAGCATCAGTGTTTTTGTTGTCGTTGTTTTGTTTTGGCCAACACCCAGAGAAGTAAAAACAATCTGAAGAGTTCTCTTCGACCTTGCTATGAAATTATGGTTTTTAGTCATCTTCTGACAATAATGCGTTTATATGCCTATCAATAATTCAACAAAGTCCACTCTTTGCTTCTTTTGCTTGGCCCAGGTGTCCCAAAGTGTCAGCCAAAAACACATAGTTCTGGAAAATGAGCCCTCTGTGATGTCACACAGGCTACTGATACCTCACTGGAACCTCCTCCAGATGAGTGGCGCGTGTTGCTCCTCTCTGTGACACCACCTCCTGCAGCCTCCATGTCTTTCTGTGTCTCCTCTCAGTCACCTGGAAGCTCAAAGAAAGCAAGCCGTGCTTCTTGAATGACCAGTCCGTCTCCTCTGGTGTTGTCCCTTCACAGTTCAGCTCCGTGTCAGCCAGCCGCTGGCGATGGCTCTACCATGAGGTGTGCTCTCTGCGTGCTGCGCTCTCTGGCACACGGGGAGCGCTCCCTTGTGTCTGCCGCAAGGTATCGCGGCGTCGGATCCCCCCAGTCGGCCTCAGCCGTCCGCCCGTCCAGCCCGCTGCTGCAGAGCTGGCAGCTCCAGGTAGGCTGCTGGAGGCTCTGGCTGCACAGCTGAGCCACACAGCTAGAGTCCCAAAGGATTCACAGTCCAACATTCAAGAAGATTCAAGAACTTTATTTGTTGCATGCTGAGATATATATCAGCATACACACACACATACATGGACTTGTTCTTGCCATCTTGAAGACACTGAGCTTCACAGAACCCAAGAAGCCTTCCGGATGAGGAGCGAAACGTCTTCAAGTCGAGTGCCACAACTGAACTCTTCTACTTTAGGATGACTGAGAACCTGCACACACTCACAAGCTCATGGCACAAACATTAACAGTCCTGTCCTCTTCCCTAAAAAACAGCAAATGTAAGACTGAGAGTATTTCTTTTTTTTTTTTTAATTATAATTGCATCATTTCCAACGCAGCTCATAATGAGTTGAACGTCAAAAATTCACAAGGCATAAAACGTTAAGAATTGCTCAAGCTTTCAAGCAACGTTTCTGCTCCTTGAACTTCTTTGATGAGTTTACCATCTCCTAATGATATACTGTAAAGATGCATCATAAAAAAAACAGCTGACTCTGGAAGGCTTTGCGATTGAAGAGAAGCGGCGCTCGGTCAGTGGAAGTGCATCAGAAGAACATCTTGCCGAGTTCCATCCTTTCCTTGTTTGTTTTTGTCGGCTCAGAATGGCCAGATTCCAGGAGAAGATGTCCTGCTTGACAAGTCCGATCTGGAAATGGTTTACTTACACACTGAGAAATGACCACGGTGTGACAGATGTTTTGCAGACGGTGGGAGTTGTAGTTTCAGAGACTCACGTTGCAGTGACGTCAGAGCACCGCTGAGAAAAACTACAGAAGCGCCAAATTGCCAAGTGGGAGTGGCTGCATGTCATCCGTTGCGAAATCTACTGGCGGCTGTGAATGTCAAAGCCCTGTTTGTAATCAGTGTGTGTGTGTGTGTGTGTGTGTGTGTAATCCATAAAAGCATTGTTAAAATAGCCGCATACGCAGGAAATTATTTCCAACAGCAGCATAGCCCTGATCTTTTACAGACTACTAGCCTCTACACAAATATGCAGCGACACAAACACACAGATGCAGCCACACACACACACAAAAAAGAAAAAAAGGGGGAAAGGGTGTGTGTCTGTGTGTGTGACACAGACACACACCCTTTCCCCCTTTTTTTCTTTCCTGAACGTCAGTTACAACTGACAAGCAAAGACATCTGGTGACTCATATTAGTTTGGCAAGAGGAAGGAATCCAATGCAAATTAACGGCAACTTCACGAGAACTCGCACTCCTGCGTGACTCACCGACCACTGCAAGGACTGTTGCACAGTACAAAGGGAAGTTTAAAAAAAAAACAACAACCCATACATATATGTATGTTGTGACGTCATCCACCTACGAGCACCACTTCTTCCCTTGACTCGGTTGTGTGTGTCTCACCACAGCTTTACTTCCTGTGTGCAGACGAGCGTCATCTGGCAGCAGATTTTCTCTTCCTTCCCCTGCTGTATTTTTATATGGCTGTTATAAACACACACACACACACACACACACACACACACACACACACACACTATATATATATATATATATACTGTGCGTGTGTATATAAAATGTGGCAACGTGGCTGCTCCATGCAG
>CM020503.1:27842759-27847759 GCA_009823395.1 Thamnaconus septentrionalis
ACTCTACTTGTTCAGTAAAAAGTGGTATCGGTGCATCGGTCCCCTAGTTTTAGGGTTCTGAAGTTCATCACCTTAACTGTCAATGGGTGAACGTGCATCTCACGCGTCCACTTTCCTTCTTCTCAGGAATTATGCCCAACGTGGAGACTAAAGTTCTGCTGGTACAAATATTTGGAGAGAAGAGCCACCCCATGAGGAAGTACCAGCGAATCATGTACTGGTTCCCAAAGTTCAAGCACTTGAACCCCTTCCCCATCCCGCTGCAGCTGCCCCAAGACCCCGTGGACTTGGCTCGCTTCAGTCTGACGCGCATCGCCAACGACCTGGACGCTGAGGTCACCGTCTATCAGGTCAGTGCTTTGGATTCATCTTTTTAATCACAATAAGTTGATTTGAAGATGAGTCCGTAGCACAATGATGTTATTATTTTGTTCTTCCCGCCCACCAGCTTCCCTGCACTGACATCACAGAGAGTGGAGAGACCACCACACTCCCACACGTCGTAGGTATGTGGACGTGGGAAGGGTTTTTATAATGGCAGAGGAGGCGCTGCCATTGCACAAGTCAAAAAAAACAAAATAAATAATTAAATGTGAATGTATCTGGTTGTGCAAATTTGTTTTGGAAGGTTTTTTGTTGTTGTTTGTTTTATAAATATATCGTTTTTGTAGTTGATTGCACAAGATTGCTTTAATTTACAATGTAAACGAAAATTCAATTCAAGTCGATCTTAGAGCAGCGTTTCTCAACTGGTGGGTGGCAAAGTGTTGGCGGTAAAGGTGCGAGGAGTCACGCTACAGTGCACACATCGTTGTTTTGGTGACCAGAAATCAAACCTGCAGCAGGTTTTCCCTCCACTTACCCGCCTACAGGAACTTTTCTTCAGCATCTGTTTCATTTGCTTGTCTTTCCTGGTATTTAAACTCTTCCTCCATCTTGTGCTCATTGACTCCAGGTATCCAGAGTCCCAGCCAGATGGAGCTGCTGGCTCAACACCACCCCAGCAGGCCGGTGGTGGTGGAGGGCCCCTTCCCCCTGTGGCTGAGGAAGACCTGCCTGCACTACTACGTCCTCAGGGCCGACGCAGTGCCGTCTGACCAGAAGGTGTGGAGAGTTCCAGACTTGTCTCGCTTAGAGTCGGGTGAAACTCACTGCAGGGATTTGGACTTGAGGTGCAACTCAACCAAAATGAACAGATTAGATTAGTTAGATTGAATTAGATGAAATAATAACCATACCTGCTCACCTGCAGCAGTACGCTGGCAGGACTCGCCTCATTAAACTACAGCTGCAGGCGTGTGAGTTCAGTCAGACGACTCTGGATCTGACAGCAATACTTTTATTTTTCATTTTATTGTTATTTCTGTTTGCAAACTTTTTGACTGATGGGGCCACAGTGGGGTCTACAGTGTGCCAGAGGGGGGTAGCGGAGCAGCAGCAGATGGATGGAGTGTTGGTGAGCCACCTCATAGGAGGAAACAATCTATCCTGGGATATTATGGAGAAAACATGTTGCTGTAATGTCAATGGAAAATGAAGCAAAGCAAAGTTAGAGCAAAATTTTAAGTTTTGTGTCTTTGATGACTTTTAAAAGGCTGAAAATATAGAAGAAAAAATAGATGAAATGCAGCTTTATTCTATTTCTATTTTATGACTTACAGATTTTAATATCATTTCTTTAAATTGGTTTTAATAAGCTGAAAGTCTTAATCAGCAAAGTTACAACAAGGAACTGCTTGAGATGTCAATTTGCGTGGAATGGCTCAATAAAATGTGTTGCTTTCATCTTTTATGTTAAATTTCCAAAATAAAACAACTTTTACTGGATATTCTCATTTTTCGAGGAGTACCTGTAGCTCCCTTGACCAACATTATTCCGCTGTTAACACTAAGAACAGCGTCTGAACTCCTGAAATTCCTGAAATCTCCCATCCATGCTTTTGATTTTGAGTTTTGTGCTTTGTGCTCTCCTTCTTTTCTCCCGGTAGCCAGCTAACACTGTCCCACAAAGCGACCATGATTTGAAGGAGAAAGACACTCTGGATTTTATTTGAAGTTTACACAGAATTTGCTTGACATTCTACAGAAGCACACGACACAAAGTGTGAACACACATGACCAGCGCTACCTAGTGAGTAGTTTGACCCTTACCCGCTGTTGTCTGTGTGCGCCCCCCACAGGTGGAGGAGCCATACGACCCAGAGAGGTGTCTGGACTACCCCCTCCAGCTGGACCTGGACTTGGCTCGGGACCTCGGGGATGACGAGAGCTTCGATGTTGAAGACTGTAAGAAATGATGTCATTATCTCGGTATCTCATCAAACCTCATTACTGAGATTGCCTCCATCTACATCATCTATGTCACTATAGCAGAGTAAATGCAGATGGAACGCAGCATAAGTTAAGGATTTTTTTTGTCCCATTAAACAATTTTTTGATTTTCATAGCCTATACCTCTTGTAAATGTGTGTAAATGTGTTTACTGTTGAGTTTGAGGGAGTCGTTGGTCCTCCAGGTTTTGATGACTGTCAGGCAGTTTGCCATGGTGGAGATGTAGACCTGCGTATCATCGGCGTAACGGTGGACGTGGAGTCCACGATGGTGAATGATTTGGGGGTAGCGTGTAAATAATGTAGGGGAGCGGGCCGAGCACCGAGCCTTGGGGAACACCGTGGGGGACATAGTGGTGATGGTTGGAAAGGTATCAAGAGAACCAGGGTAAAGTCCCAGTGATTGTCACATCGAAGGATGGAAAACTTTGAAATTTGACTCTTCATCCCCTGAGGGAGCGGTGCGCAGCCGCAGTGCCGTGGCTAGGAATCACTGGGTGATCCAACCCCCCCAAGTCCAACCCGGAATACTGAGTGCCAAACAGGGAGGCAATGAGGACCATTTTTGTAGTCTTTGGCATGACCCGGCCGGGGATCGAACCCACAACGTCCCTGTCTCAGGGCGGAGACTCTACCACTAGACCACTGAGCTGCCAGTGGATTTAAGACAGTGGTGGAGGATGTTGTGGTCTATTGTGTTGAAGACTGCGCTGAGATCAAGGAGGTGGAGGAAGAGAAGATGGAGAGGGAACCGGAGTCAGCGGGAACCTGGGTCAGTGGCAAGGAGTGCGCTGAAGGGTCGGATCTGGGAAACTTGGCCCTCGTTTATTGTTGGTAGTCGGCGGCCAACAGAAGGTCCCCTTTAAGCAGCAGGAAGCATTTGCTCAGGATGATACAACGGTATAAACTCTCAGATGGAATTGTTAGTGAATCTTTTCTGTGTCTTTCTAACAGTGGATGAGGGTCCAGTCTTCGCCATGTGTATGACCGGTAGTGGAGACCAGGCAACACTCAACCAGTGGATATCCGGCCTCCAGCAGAACAATCCTATTTTGGGTCGGGTCCCCACATTGTTCCGCCTAGAGGCCAGACCAAAGGAGCTGCAGCAGATGACCAACACAGAGTCGGAGCAGCAACGCAGATCAGAGCCGGAGAGAAACACCGAAGAAGACCTGGAGGAACCTCAGCAGGAGTGGCCACAGAGAAAGCAAAGGATGAATTAATGAAGTGACAGAAAGTGCAGTCATGGCTGGAGCCTGAATGTTTGAGTCATCCAATTTAGAATAACTGTTAATAATGTTGGTCAAAGATTCTAAATAAATACATATTGTCTTTGATTAAATTGTCTGATAAATGTTCAGAGTATTTGCATTCACTCAACTGTAATCATGATCGATGTAGAGCAGGTGGACACTACATTCTTTTGTCTTTAGTGGCTACAGTTCCACAGCACAGTTCCATCAAACATCTGCATGTTTAGAAAGTCCATCATCCGTGGCCCTAGGATGCAGCCTCATCCTCCTGTCAGGGTCTCACGGTGCCCTAGAACTATGACTGAAGAATATTTACACATGTGGATCAGTGTTATCATCTGCAGGTCACCAGCACTCATTCACTTCATTCACATCATCAGAGAGATACAATTATATTTGGACCATCTAGCTGAAACTTAGGACAGCAATAAATGATTGTGTCATCGACATAACAATGACAAGTCATTTCAAAGATCATTTATTTGATGCAATGTCTCATTGTTTAATTTTGTGCAACGTATTAACCAAGATATGATGGTCTACACAGGGTCAAATACCTAAATCTAATAAATCTATAGGCAGGTTCCTTGGAATTCAACCAGACAACAACATTGTCTATGAGCACTGTTTTAGAACACACTGTGGCCCCAGCAGTCAAAACATTGGCCCAGCCCTGGTCCAGACAATCCCATCTCGGAGGTCGACAGACGGTTCCTTGCTGGACAACGTCGTGGAGAACATGTCTACAAACCTATAAAATTTTAAAGTTGGGTGCCAGACAGGATTCACACTGTCAGAAAGATCAATTTAATTGATGAATTAATTGGAGAGGGCCCAACTACCCGACCATCGTCTCCCTATGAGACTGCCACCACTAGGACCACAAAAATGAGTTTGTAGCTTCAGGTTTCTTTGAGGTCCAACAGAATCATCCATGCATCCATCTTCAATAGCCACTTCTTCCTGAGCTCAGGGTCTCGGGGGTCTGCTGGAGCCTCTCGCTCTAGAGACAAACAACCACTCACACTCACACTCACACAATCTAGAGTTTCCACTTAACCTCACATGCATGTTTCTGGAGTGTGGGAGGAAGCTGGAGAGAATCCAGCAGACACAGGGAGAACCTGGGAGAACCCAGTAGACACAATGAGAACCTGGAGAGAATCCAGCAGACACAAGGAGAACCTGGAGAGAAGCCAGCAGACACAGGGAGAACCTGGGAGAACCCAGTAGACACAAGGAGAACCTGGAGAGAAGCCAGCAGACACAGGGAGAACCTGGAGAGAATCCAGCAGACACAAGGAGAACCTGGAGAGAAGCCAGCAGACACAGGGAGAACCTGGGAGAACCCAGTAGACACAGGGAGAACCTGGAGAGAATCCAGTAGACACAAGGAGAACCTGGAGAGAAGCCAGCA
>CM020503.1:27852759-27862759 GCA_009823395.1 Thamnaconus septentrionalis
ATCCTCCAGTACTCTCGTCTCCTCCTCAGAAACTCCTCCTCGCAGTCTCCTGGGTTGAGCTTTGGTGGAACCATGGTGGTGCGCGCTGGGCTCAGGGTGGTGGGAACCTCATGTCCCTCACGCGCGAGCTTCTGAATGTGGGCATGAGGCGTCTTGACAGGACCAAACGAGGATTCTGGAGTTTGACCAGCTGGCTCAATGGGCAGCAAGTCGATGCTGAAAAGTGGATTGTCTGGGGGCTTGAGCGCCGGTAGGAAGGGGGAGGAGTCTGTGCTTGTAGACGTCCGACTGTGGACGTGTAGCTGTGGACCCGACGAGGCTTCTTCCCGCCAAAACTCTTGAACTTGCGGATAGTGCGGCTGTTCAGTGTCTCTTGTGTGTAATTCACACTTAGGTGAGCCGGCGACGGCAGTGACGGGCAAACTACAGTGGAGTTTGTCAGACGAGGAGGCAGCACATGTCTCTGGCTGGATGGCTGGAGTTGCTGCTTGAGCATCGACACCCTCGGCGGTGCGGCACACTGTCACATTGAAAGCCTGAGAGAAGAGAGCAAATAAAAAAATAAATCATCTCTACACAAAGGTCCAGTGTGTAAGATGTTTCACGAAGCCTGGCCTGACAGCGTTTCATATTTCACAGTCCACCGGCAGACGGCTTCCTTAAAAACGGTGGTGCAAGAGGAGCACGTTAAGCTTTTAGCCACTGTAAAAATCATAAATCAAGCTAAATTATTACACATCGGACCTTTAAACATAGCATTCATTTATTTGATGGACACCTGCACCAATTAAAAAAAAAAAAAAAAAAAAATCATGTTCAGATCTGAACCACAAAAAAAAAACTAAGTGAGACAATTTTGTGTGAGCCTTTAATGGTCCGTTAGCATTCGACAACATTGGAACATAAAAGCCAATTTAAAAACCCAGCATATAAAATAAACAGAAAACACGCAGTTTTTTCTTTCTTCACCTCACCTGCGTGTGTTTCTCGGGAAGCGAGCCGCTGCATCCACCGCGACGTTCTGCCTGCCTGGCCCGGAGTCTGGCCCGCTGCTGCCTCTTCATCAGCTTCCAGTACTCCCTCTTCTTCTGCAGGCTGCTCAGACCACCGCCGCCGCTGCTGCTGCTGCTGCTTTGGAAGTGTTGTGCTGCCTGACACCGGGGCTCAAAGTCTTGGTGG
Source organism: Thamnaconus septentrionalis (assembly GCA_009823395.1). Classification (NCBI taxonomy): domain Eukaryota; kingdom Metazoa; phylum Chordata; class Actinopteri; order Tetraodontiformes; family Monacanthidae; genus Thamnaconus; species Thamnaconus septentrionalis. The sequence goes on from CM020503.1 coordinate 27,853,939, forward strand.
CCCACGGGGAGGTGGTGCAGCTTTGGCGGCTCGACCAAACACAGTCTCTGGTTGAGTGGCAACGACGGGCCGACGGTGGAGTTTATTACTTCAGAGTGTGAAGGCGTCTGGGACGAGTGAGCGCAGACAGGAAGTGCTTTGCTGGACGGAGGAGACGGAGGCGCCGCACTGGTGTGTGAAGCCTCCTCAGGATTGTGGCTGGTCGAGCTTACCCTGATTGACACACGGTGCACATCTCGTTGCCAACTTTTGGTATCCGACACCATCGGGTCAACGTCTGTAGGAACGGCTTCCTCTTTTGTAAAAGACAGCTGACTCAGGTCTGGCTTGGTCTCAGATTCTAGATCTCCTTCCACCGGTTCCACCTTCGCATCGCTCGCCACCTCACTTTTACACTCGCTCACTCTGGTAAGCGACTCCTCCAGGAGCTTCTTCATGGAGGCCACGGCCAGCAGAGTGGTCGTCTGGCTGTCTGCGCTGGAAGCCGAGTCGGGCTCCGGTGGCCGGGGCTCAGGAGGTGGCGTCGGGGTCGTCGGGGGTTTGATGTCTCGGTCTGGGTAAGGATTGAGGTCAACTTCTGGCAGAGCCTCAATCTCTTGTTTAATCTCACTTGCGTGCGGCATGGTCGATGTATTATCAGGACCAGGTTGTGCGTTGTGTCTGTTGTTACTTGCCAGGGTTTGGACGAGCGGTTCCACGGTAGCTGCTACCAGCTTCTGGACCTTCCTCTTATTAAAAGCGGCACTGATCTTGGCCTGGAGGAGACCTCTCTTCAGCTGAGCAGCTCGAGCTGCTCGCTGCTCACGTTTCTTCATCCTCCAGTACTCCCTCTTCTTGGCCATCCTCTCCTCCTCCGTCAGCTCCGTGTTCACACAGGGTGCAGAGTTTGAAATGGCCATTTTCATGACACACCCACCCTGGTTGTGCTCCGTTGCTGAGCCTGCCACTGGAGAGTCCGGATGGTGAGTGAGTGTGAGCTGCCCCGACGCACCAGAAGTAGAATTTGCACCTTCAAGTTGGGTCCCCCGTCTAAGTGACACGAGCTGCAAAGCTTTGCTGGGCGACTGTCCCGGTGGAGGAGCAGAGACTTTAACGCCAGATGAACGGAGTGAAATTGCAGGCTGCTTTGCGCACAGTGGTGCAATTCTTTTCTGTTTGGTATCAAGCTGATAGGCCGTAACCGTGCTGTTTTTGTCCATTGTTGTTTTAAGATATGCAGAAACCTGGGGGACGTTATTGGTCATCGTCCCGTCCTCCTTGATAAACCCACCGATGGTCTCTGAGGCGAGGGTGAGGCCGCTTCCTGCCGACTGTGCTTGCGCTCTGGCACATTTCAACTCCTCCAGGATTTTCTGGTAACGTTTCACCCTGCGCATCAAGGAGTCCTTCTCCTTCAGCTGTGCCTTCACCTCGTACGACAGCTTAGCTCTTTGCTCGCGCTTCTTGTTCCGCCAATACTCGCGCTGCTTTGCTATCTTTTGCTCAGGCGCGTCACTGGGGTCAATTTTGGGAACATTTCTGCTACCAAAGACCGACGTAAGCATTGGGGATAAACACCTCCTATTTCTTTGACTGATCAGGTTCTTCTGGACCTCGATGAACTTCTTCCGGGGTATTTTATATCGTGCAATCCCTCTGGAGACATTAGAGAGGTGTGCAAAAGTTTGAAGCTTTCTTTGTGCTTCCCCTGACTTCTTTACAGGATAAGCCATCAGATTTATACTTTTGTCGCTTGAATTTCTACCAATTTGTAGTTTGTTATGTTTCCTTTTGGCAGTCCTAAATGAACTTTTGACTTGAAAGCAACACTGCTTCTGACCTATTTCCTGTAAACATGTCTGAGACACAGAATGGCGGGACGTTGCGCAATCAGGTACCCTTGTGTTTTGTGCTGTTTGCCTCAGTGGTAACACCTCTGTGACGTGCGTCTTCTCTCTGGCTTTGGCTAGCTTTGCTCTCTGTTCTCGCTTTTTGATTCGCCAGTGCTCTCTGCGCCTGGCGGTCTTCTCCTCCTCGGGGTCAAGCGATGGTTGTGTGCTGCCAGCGCTGTTGGCTGTGTGCGAGGTGACCAAGGCACTCTTTGTTCCACCACTGGGTGAGGCGTTTGTTTCTTTGCCCTCTGCTTTCGAAGGTGGACCTGAGGAAGGCGTGAGTATAATACCTGCATTCACTTTAGCGGCTAAGAGTCTGGGCCGAATACGGAACTCAACCTGCGCCGTGTGTTCTGGTTCAGCAACAGATGTTCTCTGCATAGGTGCACATGGCTGAAGTTCCATTCTAGCAGAGCTGCCATTGATAGTTGTCGTTGCTTTGACAGGAGGTGCGGCCAGTTGGACTGAGGTAACGGTTTTCTTCACGCACCTGGTGAGACATTTCGCTGCGGCTTCTTCACTTCCAGCCGCTTTGGCCGAGACGCAACGTGACGATCGAGATAACTGAAGTAAGGCTTTGTTGAGGTTGACCGTCTCAAGCCACCTCTCCCTTTGGCTTTTGGTGTCCTCAACTGAGCCATTTGCCACTGTGGTTCCATTCTGGGATGCAGGAGAACTACTGGCAGTTTTGAATGACTCATTACTTGTGGTCAATGGACATGAGGCAGCAGTACGGTGGTCAGAGAAGCTGTTATTCTCCACTGCAGGGGCATTTACACCAACAGGCTTTTTTCCTTGACGGTCTTGTCTCGACCTTCTCCTGTGCTCCGACAGACGAGCTCTTTGCTCCCGCTTCTTGGTCCTCCAGTATTCCCTCTTTTGGGCAAGAGTGTCGTTGTCATATTCTGAGACGGGCTGGTAATGGTAGGTCGTTGAAGCACCTTTAGTCTTTGCAGTTGGCATGTTATTGCCAGGTTAGATAAGCAAACAGTTGTCATTCAAAAATATTGCGTGGCTCCACTTTTCCTCGTCGCACTGCTTAGCGTCACTCTCCTCGCTGAACGGCTTAATTTCACCCCTCAGTTCATTCTCTCATTCCACAACTGATCATAACTTGCTGTTTATTTTACATGTTGCCTGCCAATAAGATGCTGCGATAGTCTGAGCAGCAACCGACTCTCTCAGACATGACATGCGACGTGTGCAGGAGTCCTGCGGAACAGAGAAAAAACAGAAACATTTAGTCGGATTAGATCTTTATTGCATTTTAATTCTTACATTATAAGTGATAGCCTGAGCCAAACCGTTTGTTGCAAAATTAACTGATTGCAATTTTTTTTGTTGAAGTAAAATTACTCCAACTGCCGTCCTTTGAAGGTGTGTCTCAAGTTTTTTTTTTTTTTTTTTTTTTAACCTTTTGTGTGTAATAACCGTCACTGTGGTTATATCATCAGTGTTCGGTGGTGGCTGTTGGGTTGCAGTTGGATTTTAGTCAGTGAAAAAACCCTCAACACATTGCAGTCAACACTGAGAACGTGCAAACTCAACCCAGGCTCAAGGTGAAATCAAACTCGCAAACTTGTAGCTGTGACGCAACACGTTAGGCTAACTGAAACGCAGCCAGATTGTTGCTAGATTGTCTAAAATGTCAAGTGAATTGCTGGACAATATTACTTTCACTCATACGTGAAACAGCAAAACAGCAATCTTTCTACCTTAAGGTGAAAGTTTTAAAGAGTATATTTATACACGTTAGTTAACAACAGAGAGAGTGATGTCTGGTGTAGAGCTCACTGCCTACCAAGACTGTTTAGAGAGGTGTTCTTGCAGCACTGTGCAGGGCAGGCGACCGCTGTTCAGTCCTACATCAGGACACAGCAGGACATCCTCGGAAAATGGAAAACCAAACTACCTGAACTACGGTGGAGGGCTGCACTCTGTTGCCTTCATTCTATGCGATTCCATTTAGCTATTGCATTACCACCGGTAATTTAATCATTTGCCTCTGCAAAATATTTCATAGTGCAGTGTATAAAACCTCAGATAGAAAGGGTGTGACTAGGTAATGCTTGACTATTTATTCATTTTTTTTATTTTCCGAGACCTTGCTTTCCAAAAATGCTGAGAGCATCACATTCGTCCACTTGCAAGAGACAATACAAGCACGCCCACACACACACACACACACACACACACCTTCTCTCTCGGCAAAAACACTCACCTGACCGCGGCTTTCCCCCCACGTGCTACACACCACCGACGGCCTAGTCCACAAACAGACGGACTTGCTTTGCGTTAACCGTCGCCATGTATTCATCACAAACAGTCACGGGACCGCGCCTCTCGGTGTCACAGATCGATCACCCCGCGCGTGCAATTCACTTTCACAAAAACACGTCCGGGGTTCAGGAAGCGGGTGCGATGTTGGCGTTGCACCTTTAAAAAAAACAACAAAAAAACGCGTCTCTCCTCCGCCACCAATTGTCTCCATCGAGATGTTAGAATTTGTTTTGTTTTTTTGTTGTTGTTTTTTTTTACAGGACGTGGTCGTGTTCGACCCACGGCGGTGCACAGGCTGTCTCTCGGTAGGCACAATGGACATTGGTTTGCCTCGCCTGTCCACCAGGGCTGCTGTTTGTCTGTCCGTCCGTCTGTCTGTCTGTCTTCAAACTAGCGACACAAGCGGCACAACACTGCTGCACAAAAACCAGGGTGTGTGTGTGTGTGTGTAAACCAGCCAGGCAGCTAGTGGTGGTCGTGGTGTCCGGGGCGAAGAGCTTAGCATGCATTAGCCGTTACCTTGCGGTGAAGGCGGAACTTTTCCCCCGGGGTACAAGTTGAGGCGAGCGGGTTTGAGAGGTGGAGCAGGGCGCGGGGACGGCGCGCGGCTAGTTCCCCGTTAGCCATCCGAGCTCCCGGGCTGCTGCTGCTGCTGCTGCTGCTGCCGCTGCCTTGACAACGCTTAAAGTGCCAGGATGTGGGACTGGCGACGGCGGCTGTGGTTTTTTTTTTTTTTTTTTTTATTGTGCCGTGTGCACGGACTCCCGGTTCGATGTTGAGGAGTAATGAACAGCGATTATTGAGACGCACGAGAGATAATTCCACCGGATTGCGGCGACATTAACTCAGATTGGCTCTTTTATTTTTTTGCCTTGCTGGCCACTGCTGCCCTGACCTCTGTGTGTGTGTGTGTGTGTGTGTGTGTGTGTTTTAAACAGCTGAACAAAGGTCTCCTGATCAAATTACCTGAGCTGATCGCTTATTTCCCTCGCCTCGCACTAGCAGCTACATACAGAATGTTTCCTATGGTTGCAATCAATATCGACATTGATAAAAACAAACAAACAAACAAACAAACAAACTGATCAGAAATGGAAGAGGAGGGAGGGGGCTGATGTCGGCTCATTGATTTTTCCAGTGTTTTGGGCCATTGAAAGGCTTCCATGTTAAATACATTCTCACTATATTGTAAGTGTAATGTTTACAAAACACAAGCTGATATTTAGAAAATACTTCAATCTCTGGCGGAGTCTCCAGGCTGGACGGCTTCTCATTTATTTCGCGATTTAAATATCAATTGAAATGGTTATTCTGCATATTTACTGTGTATATGCCTAGAGTTGAAATGCATACTTTTATTTTTTATTTAAATTTTTTTTTTTTAGTCCACTTGTTCTACTGACCAATAATTCGCACATTAGTTGACAGTCGCACTCTAAAAGAGCCGCTGGGATTTGTGTAACAGTGAGCAAACTCTAGTTCTCTAGTCGGCCAGTAGGGGCCACAGTTAGCGTTAGCCGACACCAATCCGCCGTTGAAGTGACTGCGACGAAGACGGTTAGCATTGGCGTTAGCCGTCGCTTCTCGGCTATCAACTGAACACCAATCCCCCCCCGCCCCCTTAGTTAGGACCCCCTTCACTTCCGCACCCCTCGTGATGGGCGTGCGCGCGCGGGTGCCGCGGGCTCCCTGCTACTGTCTCTTTAAATTTACCCAGGAGCCCCTTAAGGAGCCCCAGGGGCCCCTGAGTCCGCCCCCCCCCACACCCCGTACCACCACCACCACCCTGAAGACCGAGCGATCACCTTAAAATACACTCAGTTCCAAAGGAGGAGGAGGAGGAGGAGGAGGAGGGAGGGGCTGGCGGGGCCGCGAGCGGATCCACCGTCACAGCGGGACCGACCATCGCCACTTTAGGAGGAGTCCAACCGTTGTTTGTTTGTGTGATTGTTGTGTTGAAAAGTTCAACTTGGCTCCCCCGTGCAGGGGAGACGAGGAGGAGGGTGGGGTTGGTGGAGGTGGAGGAGGTGGTGGAGGAGCAGGAGGAGGTGGAGGAGGGCTCCTTCACGGAGCCCAGATGCGGAGCCGATCGGAGCCGAACAACCGCCGATGTGGACACGTTGTGACTGCTCGTGACGCGCTGCTCGGCGGCGTCCTGCTGACATGTCCTCGCGCTGCTGCACCGACCGAGAGGAAGGCACCGCGGGCCCGCGGACGCGGTGAGGATGGAGGGGACGGGAAGTGGAGGCGGTGGAGGAGGAGGTGGAGGTGGAGGAGGTGCTAGGGAGCCAGTGGAGGAGCCAGTGGAGGAGCTCCAGCAACCCGAGCTGCTCTCGTTAATAATCGGCGGGGAGGAGGAGGAGGAGGTGGAGGAGGAGCAGGAGGAGGAGGAGGCAGCGCCGCCCGAGGAGAGCAACTTGGGAGGTAACAAAATAAATAAATGAATGGATGAAGAAATATTGTGTTATTGTTGCGAGTGTGTCGTCGCCCCCCCCACCACAACCACCTCGACACCATTGTGGCTGTCAGAGCCACGGCCATTGTCAGACAGCCGGTTAATCCGTGTCAGGGACAATGCCGTGGAGCAGCATGGCCCCTCCGTCCGTCCGTCTGTCTGTCTGTCTGTGGCTCCTGACAAACAAAAGGCGCTCAGAGCGAGGAGCGCTGCTGCCACCTAGTGGTCAATGCGCGGCAGCCGCCCCAGACTCGAGGGTAAACAAAATTTTTTTTTTTTTTTTTTTGGAATTTAATTCTTTATTCGAGCATAAAAAAGAGAAGGAAAAGAAATGAAAAGATTCAGTAGTGAAAAAAAAAAAAAGTATGTAAGGCTATTACTCAAGGAAAACAACAACAACAAAAACTAACACAATAATACGATTGATATATATATATATTTTTAAATGGCTCCCCTTAAAGAAATACGTACCGCACTGAAAACTAACCCTAAGAAAGCAACAAAACACGTCTGAGGTGTGTGTGTTTTTTTTTATGATTAATAATAGTTATTCATATTTTCGTTCCTTGTACATTCTTACGGTCTTATGAGTGCGGGTTCTCAACTGGTGGAGTCTCGCGACCCACATTTATTTCACTGCGCTCAAGTTTATTCCACAAGAAATAAAAACGCCAGCCCATCGTTCTTTAATGTGTAGTTAATAAAATAATTCTCTCTCTCTCTCTCTATCTATCTATCTATCTAGCTCTCCCTCTCTTTAGGAAACATATACACACATACACATACAATTGTGCAATTGTAGTACAACTGTAGTCTTTAAATGTTCCATCCATGTGACTGCACTGTGTTCTTCCAACTCATTTAATTCCAAGTTTTCAACTTCATAGTGATGAAACTAAAATCTCAATTATTGACACTAAATCCACCATCTTCAGATTAGTTGAGATCATTCTTCCTCCTCCTCCTTCTCCTCCTCCTCCTTCTTCTCCTCCTCCTTCTTCTTCTCCTTCTGCTGCTGCTTCTTCTTCTCATTCTTATTATTAGTTCTCATTCAGCAATCGTGGAACTTTAGAGACTCACAACTTTCTTTCTGTCCTCTGTTTGCCATTGTCAGAAGAACGCGGCCGTGTCAATGGCCTGGAGGAACGTGAGCGTGGCGTTGGAACGGCCGCTAGGTCTCCAGGCACCAGCTACTGGAGCATCAGCGAGGGCCCGGACCACCCGCTGCTGTCCCCAGCCTCTGGACCCTCCGCCCAGAAGCCCGCGGTTCAGAGGGCTTCGCGCCCGGGCCTGAGTCGCATCCCGGGCCGCGACCACCGTCGCTACTACCACGAGTACTGGCGCAGCGAGTACCTGATGGACTTTGACCCCCAGCGGCACGGCATGATCTGCATGGTCTGCGGCAGCTCGCTGGCCACGCTCAAGCTCAGCACCATCAAGAGGCACATCCGCCAGAAGCACCCGGACTCCCTGCTGTGGAGCGCCGCCGACAAGGAGGTCATCCGGTCCGGGTGGGAGAGCCACCTCAGTGTGGCCAGCGAGGGGATGTACGGCTCTGCTGCTGGGGCGGGGCCTCAGGGGGGAGCGGAGGAAGAGGAGGAGGAGGAGGAGGAGGAGGAAGAGGAGGAGCAGAAGCTGGATTTAAAACAACACGCAGCCGGTGGGTTTGTGCAAAGTCTGCAGCTTCTCACACTTAATGTTGGCAGTGGTGTGGGTTCGAGTGATAGCGCGCTAGCTAGCGTGTTGCTAGCCAGGGCACCAGGGATTCCCTGAGGACCACAAGTCTGAAATTCACTGCTGCAGTCACCTGCCCACGGTGATGAGGGGGCGTGGCCCTGAGCGCAACCGATGATAAGAAAACACAAAATAGAAATAAAACCATTTCTGTTGAGTCCATAGTTAACGCATTAAGCCAAAAATACCAATAAATCAGAAATAAGGAAAGAAAATGAATATTTTGGCTCCAACATTAAGATCAAAATCAAGATTTCTTTATTGTCATTGAACAAACAAGCCAATGGAATTTGTCCGTTGCAGCTCCCGTGTGCAAAAAGTAAGAAAAGAAAATAGCAACAAATCCAATAAATAAAACGGGATGATAAGAAGAAATGCAGTAAAAAGTGATAAAAAATATTGTAGAGTATAAACATGTAGACTTATGTGAGCCACTTATGAGTATCAATAATAATAATATCTAACTCTGCAGTAGCTCTCA
>CM020503.1:27867759-27985259 GCA_009823395.1 Thamnaconus septentrionalis
CCAGAAAGCCGTGCACTTCTGCCACGCAGACGACTGCTTCTACCCCGAGGACCACGGCCACACGCTGGTGGTCTCCACCGACGTGGTCTCCACCGACGTGGTCTCCACTGCGGAACAGCTCAGCACCTAAAGACACTGGAGCAGTGCTGCTCAACTGGTGGAGTCCCAGGACCCACTTTTTTTCTTTTTTTTTTTCTTTATCGTGAAGTCGCGACTCAAATTTAAACCACAGCGCTCAAAATATATTTCACAAAAACAAAAAAGCCGCTGGTCCACTTTCTAAAATTACTTCATTGATTGAATCAAATTGTGTCCTACACAATAAATACCCAACATTTTCTCTCTAAATATATTATTTATATCTGTATTTTAAAATCCCAAACAGCCCTGCGACCCACCAGTCGCTAGGTGCTACACTGAAGGGCTCCTCATCCTCGCAGGTCTCTGCTCAGTCACTCAGGTGCTGTGTCTCAATCCAGGGTCTGCACCCTTCCTTCAGACCGAGCGCCCTCCGTCTGAAGGAAGCGTCCTCCGTCTGAAGGAAGCGTCCTCCGTCTGAAGGAAGCGTTCTTCGAGGACCCGGCCTTGAAGGACCAACCCAAACCCCGCCTCCCCGGTGACCACACGGGACGGTCTAGCCTTCTGTCACCGCCGTTCCCTCCTGCTGGCCAACCCCGGAAGTGACGTTTTCATAGCATCAAGCTAACCATTGGTTCGCCATCTAACGATGGCGTTGGATGTTCAAATCAGTAAAAACCCTGCGTTAAAACCTGGATACTTTACGTGAAACTTCAATACTTAAATTTATACTTCGTGTCTTTGCCAGTAGATGGCGCTAATTTCAGCTGACTTCCCAGGATCCCAGGATGCTTTGCAGCAGCACGCAAAGCATCCTGGGATACAGAAGGAGGTGAAGGATAGTAGCGGTGCAGCCTTGGCTAAAACGAGGGCGTATTTCCGAGTACGCACTGTGAGCGTCCGAAGGACCCTTGGGAAGTGGGAGGAGCCTTCGCGTAGTGCTGTGACGCAACTTCCTTTCAAAATGCGTACTTCCAAGGATGCAGAGCCTGAACTGAGACACAGCAATGGACTGCTTCACAGCCTGGAAGAGGCTCCGGTTTGAAAATGTTGTACTTCTCCATCCACGTCTGATTTAGTTGGTCTGGCAGCTGCTGCCTTCGTGGAGAAACCCTCATGTCCTAAACAGCAACAGAGCCAGAAGTCCATCCAGTCCAGGGGTGGGCCAACGTTTGGACTGGACTGAAGTCTCTGCTCTGAACTTCCTGCTCCTCCCAAACACCTCCAGCAGGAGGATCCACGTCCGCCCCTTCAGGAAGACCTGGACCTGGACTTTATTTGCGATCCTCTTCCTGTGGATTTTTAACGGCCTTTCCCAACTCTGGTCTCACGGTTCGGTCGCACGCAGGAGGAAGCGTGTTTTAGTTGTGCAATCAAATGGAATCCGTTTGATTGAAGTGGTGGATTTCAGACGGGTGGTTGCGGAAACATGGCTCCTCAAAACTCAGTGATGAAAGTCACCCTGCAGGTTGAGACACGCCAGTTTAGTCGTTGGCCATCTTTTAGCATTGAGACGGCGCTGAAGATGTCGGAAGGTTAGCACGTCTTAGCAGTTAGCTTTGCACCGAGACAAACTAGAAATGAAGACGGTAAAAGTGGAGCAGTGCGGAACTCTGACGGCTCAAAACATCACCAGCTGCGTTTCCATCACTTCTAGAACTGTGCAAAACCTAAACATGGCCACAATAAAACCCGGTGATGGAAACCAGCTAAGCTAGTTTAAACCTCTCCGACATGGCTCAAAGGTTTCGAGGCTCTCATCAGGTGGTTTTCCACACGCATCCATATGGAGGTGTATCGCTAAAGTGTCATGGAAACACGTCAGCGGACGTGACGTACGGGGTCACGTGACCAGTTGACTGACCAGTGACAATGGCGCGTTACGATTGGACGGAGGGGGAGACGGAATTTTTTTTTTTACAAGTCAAAGAGAAAAAAAAAATTCTACCAAGAATTCTGGACAGCAAACTACATGGAAATGCAGATTTATGGCCAAATGTTTTGTGCCTCCACCCTCCTCAGTGGAGTTTGGCAGGACGACGTTTGAGCAGAATTACAGCGATGAGCTTCACACCATTCAATGGAAACACCTGCAAAAATCTGGCTTTTAGTCTGCGAAAAACTTCCCTGGAAACGCAGCTCTTGTTAAAGTAAACTCGCCGCCGATAGAAAAGTCACCTTCCATGACGTAGACGTGAAAACTCCCAACCGGGGTCTCTTTGGGATTTGGGTTTTAATCCGCTGGCCTGTAGTTGTGTTGCAGTTGCTGTGAAGGTGCGAGTGAGTCCTACAGTCTCAGGGAACTTCCAAACCAAAAGCTTTGAAAGCCAATATTCAGCAGAACTCACAGGAGACCGCAGCACTTTGCCCCCCCACAATGTAGCCCCTCCCCCAGCAGGTCTTTGATCCTGGACAGCCCCGTCAATCATCTTCACAACCACGATCAGGAAACATTTTTAAAATCCCTTTGGTGGAAAATTAGGTTGTTTTTTTTTTTTTTTTTTTTTGCTGAAGACAATTTAAGGCCACTGTGCAGTTTGGAGACTTTGCGGAGAAGAACAGCGCCCTCTCGCTCTCACATCGGTCATCGCAGTCTTTATTTTTCAACCCACGACTCACTTCACCTTAAACTGAATTGAACAAAAAAAAAAAATACAATTTGTAAATATGTAAAAAAAAAAGAAAATACATTTTTTTTCTTTCTACAAGCACTTTTTGCACCCGAGTTTCTACAAAATGTTTGCAAGCATGTCCACTTTTTCTACTTCAGTCAGTTTTTCTTTTTTTTTCCCCCTGAGAACTAATGGGGAATTGGGAATATTATGATTTTTTTTTTTCATGCAATGTAATATAAGGTGTGAAACGAAGGATAAAAAAAAAACCACTGTAATGTAAGAAAAAAATGGCGGTATGTGACCTTACTCACCTGGAAAAAAAAAAAAGAGAAAAAAGCTCAGGGATTCTATTTTCACTGACGACCATCAACAGTGTTCGGAAATACATTGACGGCTGACGTTTGAGTGATTTTGTATATAGCTTTGCTCATACAGGGAATATAGATACCATCACTGTCAGGGCATCGTGACAATTCCACAACATTTAAAGGAAGAAAAAAAACAACCCAACGCTAGGACTAAGTTGTAATATTTAAGATGAAGCGGTAACGTATTTAAAAAGAAAGTATTTATGAAAATTAGGTTTTACAAATTAAAAAAAAAATAGCTGTGGATTTGGAAGTATAAAAATGTAATACTAATAATATATACTAATATTTTTGATGAAAAATAATAGTTCCAGAATTAAAAAACAAAACAAAAACATAACAGTAAAAGTAATTGAATGTCGAGACAGTTTTTTTTTAATGTGTAGAAAAACAAAAAGCTGGAATATTTGGAAGCGAGGGTTACATTGCAAAGTGTGTCCATGCCATTTGTCAGTGTGTCACTGCGACGACAATGAAACAGCAGAGTGAAGGAGTCCAGCCAAGATGTCTGCTGCTACATTGTAGCAAACTGTGTCGTCATGTATGTTTCAATTTTATAACGTCTTTTTTTTTGAGTAAAATAATTCCCCTGTCACAGCTCTGACTTATTGAACATGGTGTGTGTGTGTGTGTGTGTGTGTGTGTGTGTGTGTGCATGTCCTGAGGGAGATTCTGGTGTTTCTCCACTCATCCCTCATCCACTTGGCCAGCTTGTAACACTTGTTCTCGTCTTCAGTCCACACATCAGTACTCGGTAGTACTCGGTACTACAGCTGTTAGCATGTACAGTTAGCACGTACAGTCCAGTGAACTGCTGACGAAAGAGAAGACACCTGTTTGGATGCTGACCGAGCTGAGATCCTGAGAGGAACCCAGGCTCGTCGTCCTTCCAAAGCTCCCTCAGTCCACACTGGAGCTGCGATCTTCACATCGTTTAGACCGATGAAGTGAACTTGGATGATTGAAGATAACTGAAAAACGCTGCCTTCGTGTCTAAACTGTGGGGTTTTTTTTCCGTCTTGAGAATAACGCGATCACCCACGGTGCTTAGTTTGACATGTTTTTATTAATTCCACTTTGACATCAGTACAGAGACCACAAACTCTTTTTCACTTTTACATCATTTCCGTTGAAATTTTACGCAAACATTTTTCCCCCCAAAAAAGCTTCAAAACAAAAACAAAAACAAAAACTGTAACCAAAGTCGCAAGTCAGCGAAAAACCAAAAACAGCTGATGATGGTGAACAACATGGAGTCGCCAGTGAAAAAAAAAAAAACAAAAACAAGTGTAACTCAACACATTTCCGTCTCTCGCTGCCGCCAACGCAGGAAGAAAGTCAGAGAGGACGAGGAGAAGAAGCGACATGGTGCCTTCAGGTGCCTTCAGGTGCCATGATGAGGCCTGGCATCACTGACACTGGGGTGATGGTCCTACTGCTCTACTGAAACTGTATTCATTAGCATGAATTCATCTCAATTCCGACACCTCCGGGTTGAAGTCGACTCGACTTCCACAACATCGTCAAGTCTCCTTTCTCTTCCGATGTTTTCTGCGAAATGTTCGATCCTCGGGTGTACTTTTCTTCCTTCATCGACCAACGTCATGCAATTATTTTGAGCACAGTTCACTGATGAATTACGAGTGGAGACTTAACCAAAGGTGCCCCTGTAACCTTTACTGCCGCTTGGTCGAACTGAAGCCTCGAGGCGAAGAATTCAGTTGAAGATTAAGAATCAAAAATTTACAGAACAGGAAAGAAACAAAGAGAAAATCTAGCCAGAAGGTTGCTCCAGTAAAATTGCAAAACTACTAAATAACTACCAAGTGTTTCATTAGAAATGATATATAGCAGAGTATCATCGTGAAGTCCACATTCAAATAAATAACGTGTGAGTCTCGCCTGTCTAGTTGTCAGAAATAATATGGCCACATCCTGCCCGCAGCTGCAGAGAGGTGGCGACGTTGAGTCCCCTCAGACTCAGACTGACGGAGACGCGCTTGCTCAAGGGCACTGGGGCACAAGGGTGTCCAGCAAAGCAACTGTTGAAGCCACCAACACCAAATATTCTACCTGCCAACATTCAGCAGACTGACAGACAGACAGACAGACAGAGCTGCAATTTCATAGCCTGCCCCCTGGTGGCCCCGCTGGCCCATTTCCTTAGGTCACACTCAACAAACTGCCGGGGAATGGACCGCTAGCGCACTCATGTGGCCATTTCTCTCTGTCTCAAAACAAAAAAAAACAACTCATGAATAATATGAAATGATAATGAATGACGACTACTGAGCAGAATGAAGCAACGAGGGTCAGGACCAACAGCAGTGTACAGGCTGTCCAGAGGGGGGCGGTCCTGTTCACACTGCCACATGCACCTCACACTAAAACTGCTCCCATTGTTTCAGACACCAGTCGAAGCTCAATCCTCTGGTCTGCCAGTGACCTGCCAGTGACCTGCCAGTGACCTGCCAGTGATCTGCCAGTGATCTGCCAGTGACCTGCCAGTGACCTGCCAGTGATCTGCCAGTGATCTGCCAGTGATCTGCCAGTGATCTGGCAGGTCACTGGTGGGTGTCGCATCATTGGCTGAAAATATTCTGAAGAACTGAGTGCTTTTTATCATTTAAATTAATGGTCTTGCACAAAAAAAGAACAAAACAATGTCAAGAGACAACAGAAGCTTGAAGCTTGTCTACAAATTATATATGCATATACATGTATATACATATATATACATATATATATATATATATATATATATATATACATATATATATATATATACATATATATATATATATATACATATACATACATATATATATATATATATACATATACATACATATATATATACATATACATACATATATATATACATATACATACATATACATACATATATATATATACATATACATACATATATATGTGTGTGTGTATATATACAGTATATATATGTGTGTATGCATTTAAGTTGGATTCAAAATAATATATTAAAAAAATTAAAAATAAAACCCGACAGCAGAGAACAGTAAGATGATCAATCAATCAATCAGCCTTCTTCCCTTTTAAAACACTGAAAAAAAAAAAAAAAAAATTCTTTTTCAAACTTCCATATGCAAGGTAGCGGGGACACACAGCAGGTTTCTAACTCAGGTACAGGTTCATTTCTTTTTTATTAAGCACCGACAGTGAGATGGAAGAGAGCATGTTGAGGAGGAGCAGGGAGGAGTGACGACCAGAGTGAAAGACATCTTATCAACTTAGCCACTAACATGAGGAGGCCTGGTCTCTTACAATGCAGTGGTCAGACTAGCTGGGGGGTCTAAGCAGCCGTTCTATCATTCTTATCAACAGTTAATAGGCAGTGATGAGAAGAATCAAAATATACAGTTTAACGCGACGCCTCAACAGCGCCTCCGACAGGTCATAACAGACGACAACATGCCCGTGTGAGGAAAAACTCTTTTTTTTTTTGTCTTTTTTCTTTTTTTCTTCAAATAAAAGCACAGATAATCCTGTCCATATTAAGCAGAAAGCCTGGATTTATCCCTAAGGGTTAATAATAATTATAATAATTATAATAATTATAATAATAATATGCATACAAATTCAAGTCAACTCAGAAAAAAATGCATCTAATCAAACCAACAAAGGGTGAACTAGACCGAATCATCACAGCTGGTTCGACAAACCTGCTCGACAACGACGAGCTCAGTGCATCAACACACACGCACGCACACACACACACACACACACACACACACACGAGTGGCTGCAGGAGGGAGAGAAACACCAGGCTAATAAGAAGAAGAAGAAGAAGAAGAAGAAGCAACAACCCCACAAAACCATCGAGCAAAGAAAACAAACCAACAAACGAACCCGACCCCCCCCCCCCCCACCCAAAAATAAAACACCAACTCCACCCAAATTCCCTGCAAACAGGAAGTGTGGAGCAGGAAAGCAGGACGTCTGGTCACCATCACTCCATCAGTCACTTCCTTTTATTCCTTTTCCCCCCTCAACTCTTCCAGATTCATCGACGTCATCGTGTGTAAAAATGCGACTCCTATGTACAGACATTTGCTCTGTAGCCACGCCCCCCCCCCCACCCCACCCCTCCCCTACCACCCTCCACATCTCAACCCCACCGCCCAATCAGGAACCAGGTCACAGATTCAGTCTAGTTCACTCCACTCTGCTCTGCTGCTCCCCCTGCTGGTTGGGGACCACCGTGACGTCACGTGACCTCCTTGGTTTTAAAACATGCTTCCTCTCAGCTGGGGGCCACAAGTCTTCTTCTTTTCTTTTTTTTTTCAATGCTTAGCGAGTTGAAGCTGCTGCACAGTAGATGCTGCTTCACACTATGGAGACGCTGGTTGCTTTTCTATCTAGCGAGAGACCGAGTGGAACAATACGACGTGATGCTGATGGTTGATGGAGCAGGAGGAGGAGGAGCAGGAGGAAGGAGGAGGGAGGAGGAGGAGGAGGAGGAGGAGGAGCAGGAGGAGCAGGAGGAGCAGGAGGAGCAGGAGCAGGAGCAGGAGGATGCAGATTAGGGCTTTATCTGTAGAGGGTCAGTGTGTGTGTGTGTGTGTGTGTGTGTGTGTGTGTGTGTGTGTGTGTGTGTGTGTGTGATCAGAGAGGCCGATCATTCAGCTTTACTGCGCTTCATGGCTGCAGGAAGTTTCTCTTGCAACCTGGAGGAGAAAAGACAAAGCAGTCAAAACTCCATCTGCAGTAGTGCAATACACATACATATGCATATACAGTACATATATATATGTGCATATATATATATATATATATGTCCATATGTATGCACATATGTATGCATTTACATATTAAGAAACATACATACACACATATGTATGTATGTATATATAAACACATACATACTGTATATATACATATGTACATATACATAGAGTACATAAATGAAGAGATATTTACGTACTTGGCCATTGTGGTGTTGACTTGAGTGCGGACCAGGTCGATGTACTGGTCAATCTGGGTCTGGAAGGCAAACCAGTTGGAAGAAAGGATGATGGATGTGATTATTGAAGGGAAAAAAAGAAAGAAGAGATTGTTTATTTTCTATTGTTTGTTTACCGGTACATATAACTGAGTGTGAGCAGGTTAAAACTCCTGATGAACCCATGAGAGCCCCAAGAGCCTCCAAGCAACATTTAAGCTCCGATGTTTCCTCAAAAAGTCAAATATATGATTATTATTATTATTATTATTATTATTATTATTATTATTCACAGTTTTTGGCCGAGTGGAGTTTGTGTGCTAGTGTGTGTGTGTGTGTGTGTGTGTGTGTGTGTGTGTGTGTGTGTGTTGTCATGTAGACTGTCATGGCTTGCATCTGTGAAATAATGTCAGGTTATTACAGGCCTCCTGAGGACACTTAGATTATTATCATCATCATCATCATCATCATCATTATATTAGCATTGAGTAACAACCAGGAGGGCCGGCTATCAGCGACTGTGTGAGAGTAAATATTGTGCAAATATGTTTTTCCTTTAGTTTTTCTCAGTGGATTGAACACAGTTTACATTGTAAACAGAAACCAAACATTTCCTTCATTCATTAAACATGAACATCAAGCTGATGTAGGTCCCTGGTGGGAACAAAGACTTGGATCATTGGTCACCCAGCGAGCCAACTGCCTGCCTGCCTGCCTGCCTGCCTGCCTGCCTGCAGCTCTGAGGGTCTCCAGCAGTCTTGCTTCCACTCACCTTGTTCTTCTCGTAGACGGGCGGCACAGCGAAGAGCAGGATGTCAGCTGCAGAACATCAAGACAAGACGTTAGAAGACGGCAGGCGGCACCACCAGTCAAAGAGTTGGCCCACCACTGGTTTAGAGACTCACCCAGGATGAGGATGGTGATCCCATTGAAGACGGCTCCCACGTAGGTCAGCAGCCACATGACCACAGCCAACTTTGGAAGAAGAACAAAGCAACAAATTAATGAGACCATGTGAGGACTGCAGGTCAGGAGAGGTCAGTCAGTTGGTTTCCAGGTTTCCCTGAAAGGGTTGAGCTCAGAAGAGGCGCTGAGACACCAGCGTTCTTCTGAGCACCATCCTCAGGACTGTTCTGTAGGAGGCTCTCTGGAGGAGCTGTCCACGAGCACAGTCCTGAAACTAAACCAATGGACGCCAGATAAATGGATCATCCACCAATCTAACCAAGCATTTTCACACACTGTGTATCGATCAGCAGTGTTGTAGTCCAGAGGGCACCAACCGAGACCAAGACATCATCAGGACCAGAGAGCACGGAGATGGAGACCACAGCAAGACTTTAAATATCAAAGAAAAACAACAACAAAACAGAAAAAATGACCAGTATCTTTATTAAATTCAAGTTTGCTTCTAAACGGAACGGCAGCATCTCTTTTCAGCAAGGAGTCTTTTAATCATTGTCTTCAACATGTCGCTGCTTTGCCAACTATTTTGAACCATTTTCAAAAAAAACAACTTTGCTTCATGAGATTAAAAAATAAAAGAACTAGGAATAAGGGGTCAGGGTGTCACTCTGGGTGTCACCAGCAGCAGCTGGATTCTTTTCTGTTATTACCGGCGTGTTATTATCGTGTTATGACAGTGTTATTATCGTGTTATGACAGTGTTATTATCGTGTTATTACAGTGTTGGCTGAGTCTCCACTGGTCTGGATCAAAAACCGAGACGAGGTGGAGACCCTTAAAAAGTGGTCTGGAGACCAAGGCCAACCTTCAGCACTACAACACTGAGGATCAGTAGCTTGATGCTCTGGCTGCAGCCATTTCTCTCCCTCTGGATTTTATTTTGAAATATCTACTAATTCACATTATAATGTGCAGATTTGTCTCATCCGGCTGAAACTTCCAACGACTGCAAGTCTCCTCACATCTCAGCCCCAAGGTTCTCCTGCCTCCTCTCTTCTTTCTGTTTCTGTCTGCGCTGCACTCGCCTCATTTTAAACAGGGACAAAAAGTCAAAGTAGGAGGGACCACACTGCCACACCTGCTCTCACGCTGCTTCCCATTGGTTAACACGCTTTCGTCTGTCGGCTGGATATTTTCTCTTCACGACTCTACAGCGCAGTGGACTACACTGAGCGCAGTGTTGCAGCCCACACTTTCTGGAAAGTGGGACAAGCAGAGGGAGGAGCTTCTCACTTCTCTTTCTGGGGTTTTCAGCGACGTGCTGAAGAAATCATGGACGCAGTATCAATGTTAAAGTTAAGTTTACAAATACTCGACTTCATAGCAAATCTTGATGGAGACCATTTTTGAGGATAAAACTTCCTTGATATACACAATTACTACCAGTACTACTACTACTACTACTACTACTACTACTACTACTACTACTAATAATAATAATAACGATTATAATAATAATAATAACAATAATAATAATGATGAATTTTATTTATAAGCGCCTTTCTCAATATTTAAGGACACTTTACAAAGACAAAATGAGGTTGAGTGTTTAACACTGACTCACATAAACAGTGATGTAATCAGTTGAAATGTGCCGGATGGGTGAAACAAACCTAAACAAACCTAAACAAACAAAAGCAAACGTACTTCTCGTAAAGAATTACGGCTTTTTCTCTTCACACCATTCAATGGAAACACCTGCAAATCGCAATTGTACTTCTAATAAATGGCTTTTATTTGCTAATGAGTTACAAAGAATCCAATGATGGTCAATAGATGCTCCCAGAAGAGGCCGAGAGCGCCCCCCGGAGGCCGAGGTGGGCGAACGCTCACCTTCAGGGAATCCACGAGGTCCTCGACCAGGAAGAGACGAGTCATTTTCTTCAGGCCGCAGTTGATGTAGGTCAGACTGGTGTCCACGTGCTTGCGGAAGGTCTCGGGGGGAACGCTGACGTCCACATCTATCAGCGCTCTGCGGAACAGGAGGCAGCGGGAGGTCAGGAGCCGTGTGCCAGTTAGTGCAGCAGGAGAGAACACAGGGAGGTTCTGGTGCGGCTGGAACAACAGAAGCTTCATCTGCTCTGTGTAGTTCACAAGGCTCCAGATGAAAACTTGCTCTTTTGAGTTTACTTTAAAAAAAAAAAAAAAAAGAGGCAGAAGTCTGAGAGGAACTTGTGACAGAATTATTATTTAACCAGTGGGGGCGCGAGGTCTTCAGAATCTCTTAAAATCAGAATCAGAATCAGAATCAGAACCAGAACCAGAACCAGCTTTATTGGCCAGGTTTGTTCAGGCCAAACAAGGAATTTGACATTTTTCTCTATTCTACTACTTAGGTTAAAAAACAAACAAACAAACAAAAACAACTACAGAATGAGTAAAAAGTAAGGGTAAACAAGTAAACAATGTGCAACAGGAAGTATAAATAAGCTATAAACAGTGTGCAACTCGGTGGAGTAAAATAAGGATGTATATACAAGTCTACATAGTATATATAAATAAAAATATATAGAGATATATACAGTACTACCCAGAAAATGAGAATATCCTGAAAAGGTTGTTGTACTTCTGCAGTTCAACTTAAAAGGTGAATGTGACATATTATATAAAGGAATAATATGCAAATCAATATATTTCAAGTTTTTATTTCTTTGGATTTTGCTGATCAGGTCTTGCAGCTTAAAAAAAAACCCTCAAATTTTATAATAATTTTCTGAGTTTGTGGGTTTGTGGTTTTAATAAGCTGAAAATCTTAATCAGCAAAGTTACAACAAGGAACTGCTTGAGATGTCAGTTTGCGTGGAATGGCTCAATAAAATTGGTCGCTTTCATCTTTTATGATAAACTGCCAAAATTCAACCTTGATTTCAACCTGTAGCGCACAATAACTGTGTGGTGTACATGGACGCGGACTCACTTGAAAGGATGCCCGTCGCTGGACTTCTGAATAGCCTGGACCACCGACTTGTAGATGCGGAAGGTGATGGTGACACAGAGCAGAGCGAGGAGCAGGTAGGAGACCACGCTGATGACGCTGAAGGCTGCTAGAGACAGCAGCAGCAGCAGCGACACTCCAAAGGCGATGCCAGACTTTTTGGGGTCTCGCCAGTGGATCAGATCCTTCACTGCAAAGAGTCGGAGGCGCCAGTTAGGTTTGAAGGGAGGTGCAAGGACGGAGAAGAACGCCACCCGATGGAAAAACTGAATGAGGTTCTTTGAGTCTTCGGGAAATATATTTCATCATGAGCATTGTTCTTGTAGAACAGACTCATGGCTATTTTCAGACGTTATCTTCACACCTTGACGGGGTTTGGACGGTGGCTTCCATCTTCCTCAGAAGGTCACCTGGGTGGGTGGGGCTGTGTGACACCTTTAGGTCAGCTGCCATCACCCAGGTCATCCACTGAGGAGGACGAACGCTACCGGCCAAACACGTCAGAGTACGAAGATAACATCTTGAAATAGTCACACGTCTGTTATAAAAGCAAAGTGATGAAGGTCATAGAAGATGGAAAAACATCCTCAATCTCACCGGTTTTTCATCTGACACTCACTGGTTTAGGAGTCGACATGTTCACAAAAATCCACAGACCTTGGATGGATTTTTCTGCTATTTTTCTGCTATCATATCTAAATTCTGGAGTCATAGTCTGGAAATATCACAGACAAAACTTGACAGAAAGGACTGCAATGTTCATCTGAGTGGTGGAGCGATGAACTCTCACCTTTCTGACGGCAGGACAAACAAATAAAAGAACAATTTTGCACACAAATATTATGTGTGTGTATGTATATATGTTTTTCTGTATATGTACATGTGTGTGGGTCTATCCACACACACACACACACAGTAGTCTAAATGTCATACACATACATACATGTGTATATATATGCACATATATATATGTACATATATTTATACATATAATACATATATATTTATACATATAATACATATATATATATATATATTTATACATATATATACACACACACACACACACACACACACACACATATACATACAATACATATACACATAGGCATACATACACACATATATTTGTGTATTATTTGTCATGCTTCCATGTGTTGGCTGTGCTCGGGCTGTTGTGGGCTAATGTCATGTGGTTGCTATTTCAGTAAGAGGAGAAATGAGGTCTCCCGGTCCTCAGGGCTTCATCCCACACGGCTCTGCACCCACTTATACAAGCCTTCTTCAATTTGCCACCGTCCTCGCGCAATGCGAAGAGGCACTTTGAGAATGCCTGCCCATTTAAAGCGTTACGTAATGGCCTTGTATAGAGCTTATCACTTCTGCATGCATGACCCCGGGCACACAGCAAGAAGAAGCAGGCCTCACCACCCAGACAGACGCCTTCCTCACACTGACCAACCGCAACTTTATTGGGGAGGCTGCTGGAAGTCGAGGGCCCTCCTCTGCTGCTCTGTTCCCACCAGCTTTTGTCTTTGCTCAATTAGCTTGAACCAGTTGAGAGGCTGAATACAATGGCCTGCGCTCTCACAGTTGGGTCCGCTGCTCACGGAACTCACGCCGTCTTCCTTCACGGCAACTTTCAGTACACGTTTGAATGACTCTTGAAGTATTTCTAAACACTTACCACCACTATCATGACAGGATCTATCCATCCATCCATCTATCCATCCACTTATCCATCCATCTATATATCCATCCACCTATCCATCCATCCATCCATCCATCCATCCATCCATCCATCCATCCATCCATCCATCTATCCATCCACTTATCCATCCATCCATCCAGCTATATATCCATCTATATATCCATCCATCTATCATCTATCCATCCATCATCCATCCATCCATCCATCATCCATCCATCCATCTATCCATCCACCTATCCATCCATCCAGCTATATATCCACCTATCCATCCATCTACCTATCCATCTATGTATCCATCCACCCATCCATCCATCCATCAGGTCCATCTATCAGATCCATCAGGTCATCAGGTCATCCATCAGGTCTATCCATCCCATCTATCCATCTATCCATCCATCTATCCATCCATCATCTATCCATCCATCCATCCATCCATCTATCCATCCATCCATCCACCTATCCATCCATTTATATATCCATCTACCTATCCATCCATCCATCCATCCATCTATCCATCCATCTATCCATCCATCTATCCATCCATCCATCATCCATCCATCGATATATCCATCCATCCATCCATCCGTCTATCCATCTATCTCACAAAGCTCGTACACAAACAATGCATGCTATACACGTTAAAAGCTAACATGCTATTGTGTTCTTGCTTTTGCAGTGAATTAGACTGTTTACACGCCTTGGTTTGTCAACTGAGTCGTAAAAATGTGCTGCTATTTGTCCCAAGCTGCGTTTCCATGACCCCTAGAATTGAGCAAAACCTAAATATGGCAATAAAAAAAAAAAAAAACTGGTGATGGAAACAGGATACAGGATACAATGTTACTGGTAAAAGGTTGATCTAACCGAGCAAATTTTAACTTCCAAATCTCTTTCCCTCCCCAATCAACTGACATTTAAAACTGACAAAATGATGAACCAAACAATCAAACATCACGATTCTTTCAAGTGGCCCCTCAACTAAAAAGAGGTTTGGATGGCAATGCTTAATTTGGTAGTTAAATCAAAACCATTTCAAAGCTTTTGTTCTGAAATAAACAACTTGCAAGCCTTTTCTCGACTTCACCGTCAGACACAAATCAATGCACTGCTCACTGCATTAGCCAACATCCAGGACACTGTAGTTCAACCAGTCTGTTAGACTGCAAAGAAACGGGTTTCCAATAAAAGACAGAAACACAGTAAATGCAGCCTATTTAGAGATAAATAATGAGAATGCCCCTAAAATATACGCAGCCTAATAACCCAGTCGGTTGACGAGCACCACTGCACACACACAAAAATAGCACAAGCTGGAGGCTGAAGGCGGGACTCTACACGCTTCTCTGCAGAGCGGGACACAAAAACACAGCCGCTCACTGGCACTAGGGGCAGTGTTGAGCTCGGAAAGGTTGCATGAGGTGCACGTGTGCAAAGTAATGGGGGGAAACATGAAGGGACATTAAAACACACAGAAGCTTGAAAATGAAAAAAATATATATAAAGTTTGACTGGTGGCTACTTTAGGCTTCTTCTCTATTGATTTTTTTTTTTAGTTTTTAAAAGTCTTGAGTTGTAGAAGAGACAGGGTTCATTCCTGTGCTCTGCCAGCTCACTGCAACATTACAGGTTGGCTCGCTGTCTGTGTTTGAAGCAGAATTGTTCACATTAGTTCCTAAAATAAATGCAGCTGCTGCTCTGTTAAACACAAGAGGCTCATTTTGGGGCTATATCATAAACAAATGTGTCCATGTATTTATTTATATGTAAATTCTGCCCTTTTCTAGAAAAGACTGTGTAGAAACAGAACACGGCTGGATGCTCAGACGACACCCAAGACTGATTTGGTGCAAAAACAGTGCAAACAGAGCAGAATGTGCAAATAACCTGCAGGTGACCAACTCACCTGTTCTGATAACATTAGTGAACCGCTTGAACAGGATGGACCCCTGTTCAACTTTAGACTGAGCCACTTGCTTTTGTTCATGCCAACCTTCACTGAAGCCTGGCTGCAGGTGTTTCCTGAATACGTGTGGATATTCTTGTCTAATAATAAATGACCGAGACTCAAGTGGTCCTTTCAGTGTATTAAAGCATTAAAGAAAATCATTCTGAGCCCTACTGAAATGTTTGGAAGTCACAACAAACGTCCAGGGACCTTTGGTCCGCCTTGCAGCCATAACTCCGCCCACGCTCAGGTAGTAACCGATGGAAACGCGTCCCTACCGAGCCGTACCGTACCGAGTAGAGCCAGTGGAAACACGCCCTAAGATTCAAGAAATGATCTTAACCACGTGGCACATACTTAAATACGGGTGCCAGAATGAAACTGGTTGAACTGGTATGTGTAAAAGTTATGTGCTGTAAGAGGTATGTGAAAATAAGACCATGAACTACTGGGTGTTAACAGTATATATGAACAAGTTGAAAAGTTATTTTTTTTTACTCAACTCTGAAGTTCATATCATTCAAAGCAATCCAAGTTTTCCGTAATCTCAGAGTATCCGAGGTCCTTGCTGGCAAATTACAAGAAGCAGTGGGCTAAACTTGGGCCCCGATCTACACGAACACGGGTCTCACTGATGAGGGTAAACTTCTTCATCATTTAGGCTTTGCGTTTATACAAAGCTGGCGTTGTCGGCGGGCTCTAAGGTGTTTTTGAAATTCTGAAAATGCCGCCCTAGTTCAGCTTCGTGTAAACACCGGAACCAGTATTTTATTTTATTTTTTATGATGCCATAGGGCTGCCTCGACCTCACAACCTCAGCCAGCTGTGGGACGCAACGACTCTCAACGACGGGCAACTGCCTTGTGTAACTGCTTTAAATCAGCCTGAAATCTTCTCCTTCCCATCCAACTAGAACAAGCAGCCAAAAACTATAGCTGCCAAAAGGGCATGAGAAGGTATTTAACACGCGTGTGTGCGTGCGTGTCTTTGACTATATGCTAACATTTCTGGAAGCAGCCTTGTCTCAATGCAGCTTTTAAAAGAAAAGCCGTTTCAGAACACGGTCTTTGTGTTAACAGGGCGTTAGAGAATCAAAGAGCTAAGACCAAAGCTGTCCTGACGCACATTCTACTTGTGTGGCAAACACAAAACCTGAATATTAAACAGACACATGGTGCTATTGAGAAAATTATTTGTTTATAAACAGTGTGTATGGTAAGAAGGGCTACGACCAGAGAGAAGTGTTACCTGATAAGTGGGTTAATATTGCTGTCAAGACATGTTCAGTAAGATGGTAAGCTTCTGCCACCCATTTGTCAATGGCCTCTACCCTTTGGAATACGTGGTGTCCAACACAAGGTCGCTTTGGGAACATGCAGGTTTAGAGACGGAGGAGAATGGAGACTGCTTTCTAGAGGTGGAAGTTGGGTTCACGTCATCCTGGCCAGGAACTTCTGACAGCAGAGACACCGTCTCCTCCTCTTGACTACTGCCCAGCTCTTTGAGAAGACTGATTGTCAGCTGTTCTTGTTCGAGATCCATCACCACAGTTGGCGTAAATTGAGAAGGAACGACATTTTCTTTCTTGGAGAGTGAATCTTCACTCTGTGTTTCATCCTGAACTTCTTCATCCTGCTGGGATTTCAAACACTCGCGCATGAAGTCCACAAAGCTGTCTGGATTTCTAGAATCTGTGGGATCGGTGCTTCTGGTGTCTGGTACAATATGAGCTGCTTTAGTGTCTTGCTGGGTTTCCTCCACATTTTTCAATTCAGAGTGACAGAGATTTTCCATTTTTTCACAAACAATGTCAGGTGACAACGTTTCACTCAAATCCTGCTCATTCATTTTTCCTTTTTCATTAAATTGAACGTTGGAGTTCAGGTCTTGGGGACAATCTCTTGACACTGCTTGTGTAACTGCCTTGGGGAGGTGGTGTTCTTCATTTCCTGAGATGAAATCTTCCATGTTATGATCATCCTCAGAAGCCTCATTTTGTGCAGTATAAGCACTCAGTTCTCCAACACTGACCTGAGAAGAACCAGACAGGAACCTCTCCTTGGCACTGATTTGTTCAGTGCAATCAATACAGTCCAAGGCAGAAGATACACCGTAGTCACTGTCAAATGACTGCCTCTCATAGAAATCATCTTGCATGAGGCTGGCCCGAGAAACAAAAGCCCTCCTCAAATTAATCTCCTCAGCAGCCTTGACGCTTTGGTCATCTACTTTAGATGGAGTGTAGGACGTTTCTTCAATTCGTGCGTCAGTTTTGTCAGTTGTAACCAGAATATCTTGTGCTTCTTCTGACCACTCATTATCATCGTCTGCAAAGTCAGTTTTTCCATCATTTAAAGAGATTTCTTTGTTCCCACACGGTGCTTGGAAAAGATCAGGTGCAGAGCCTTTTGAAATATTTTGATCAAAAAGGGACTCTGGTTTTGATGCAAATTCCTGGTGAGAACTTTCAGAGAGACTTTCAACTATCTTGTGTTCAGGGGAGCGATCAGTATCAGAGCCAGCTGGCGATGAAGGAGGAGAGTAGACTTCCATGAATTCAGTTTCTGTAGGGCACGTCCCAGTTGGTTCATTGTCACTGTCCTCCGAGTCTGGTTCTGGGGATTTTGGAATCTCAGTACATTGTTCTTTCACTACCTCGTCGTAATCTTCAACTTCCTCCAGTTCAAGCTCCATTTCCCCATCACTGTATTGCTGCTCATCTGTCTCAATAACATTAATAGTCGGAACTTGCATCAGTTTCCTCTCGGACGCTGGTGGAGGAACATCTTTTACCTCTGCTGGATTTAGAGTTGTGGACGTCAGCGTAGTGGTACTGTCATTTAAAACTGCTACATCGGAAGACTCCGAATGAACGGGCACACCGTCTTCAATGACGGTATCCTCTGACTCGCCCGAGCTCTCGGCCTCACTTACTTCTGGGGGCTCGCCGTCTCCACTGCACGAGGGCTTCTCTTCAGCAGAATTGGAATCTGTGGTAAGTTCCGCAACCGACGTCTCTGTCTGTCCCCACTTATAGGCTGTGGGCAAAAAGCCAAGGTCTATCTCAGACTTTTCCTCAGCACTTGGTTGCGTTTGTTGTTGCTTTAGAAGATTAACAGGTGAATCTTCATCGGAGTCAATAGCAAAGACAGCAAGATCATCATCGGGTATGACTTTATCCATTTCATTTTCCACCTTTGATGCAGTGTCATCTGATGTCAGGTTACATTCCATTAAATCTACGGCATCAAAAGTTGGTACAGGAGGTAAATGAGCCTTCATCCACTCTTCGGTTTCTTCAAATTCATTCATTTTTTCTAAATCTCCAAGCACTTCAGGAGGAGAGTCTGGTGATGGTTGCTTATCAGAAATCTCTTTGGTGGTCTTTGTTGGTGTAATCTTCTCAAACGGTGTGATTTTCTCAATGGGAGATTTTTCACTGTGGTAGTCTCTGACATGAAAAAACCCTCGATCACTTCTAAAATCTGGTTGGTTCCTTTGGGCAACAAGTGCTTCCAGTGCCTTTATTCGTTCCGAAACAGGAGACGTCTTTATCGGTGAATCTGGTTGTTCATCTGGTGGTCCTGCTTCCTTCCCATAATTATCAAGGGTGAAAGAGCCAGTTTTAGATGGGAAGCGAAGGGACGTTGCTACACCTTCACAGGGCCCGTCAGAGCCTAGGACAATTCTTTTGTCTGCATCATTATCCATGAAGAATGACAGCAATAGGAAAAAGAAGGGGAGGTCATATAAATCACATTCACTATACTGCATTTTCATAATTTTAAAACATTAATGTTGCAGCCACAGCAGACATGCAGAATGGAGATGTATGGGAGACTAATTAAACTTATGGCATCCTTATTTATTGCATGCTGCTCTATTGCATTAAGGCAGTTCTTACCATCAAACCTACTTTCATTGACTTAGAACTTGCACTTCAACCAACGCTGACGTTTGATCTACATGTGTGGTTGTCTCTTATTCAGGACATATTCTAGCATGGTACCAAAAAAATGCCCTCGACTGTATCCCAAATAGAATAACAAATCTTCATGTACCTTTACAAATCCTGTATACATTAAGGAATGTTTAGCTTTTTATGTTAGGTAATCTTACGAATAGATAGAACCTATTTATTCAAAATTCAGGTAATTCAGGTTCTCTGGGGGAAAGTAAACAATGAATGGATTATTCAATAATTTGCGTCCCATGTTCGCACCACAGATGGTACCCTAAAAGCCGTACGAAGCTGTGGTCATTTTGGTACCCTTCCCTTGGAGTTCCAAAAGTACCTTGCTGTACCCCACGGGTGAAACTACACATGAATGGATTGGTCAAGGCAATACCTCTAGTGGCGAGTAGAATACAGCACAAAAACACATCGTCCACTGTGCTTATATTGCACATTGCCAAGACAAAGCACATGAACGAAGGTTTATATCTTGTTTACTTCAAAGATTTCTTCTGCAGTTAATTTACTGGAGGAAACATCTCCAAGTAAGCCGACGACAAAAGACAATAAACGATGTGCAGCAGCAAAGACAACATCCCTTCTTGATTTCCTTTCTTCATTGACTAATCAAATGCTCAGATTTAATTCATTTTTTGATCCAATCAGAGGAGCCCAAAAGTGGCTGTTTAACAGCTGCTCATTTGGGACCAATGTGAACCGAAAGGTGCAACTGAACCGCAAACCCCCCCCCCACAAAAAACAAGGAAAACTTTTTAACCGATAGGCCAGGGATGAAGTTGGAAATCTTATTCTGTTCAGCAAGCCGACAACCAACACAATGGATCACAAGTGGACGTGCTTCTGTCGTCTGATCATGCGGTTTGTTTGATTTTTGCCCAAATACTTGTCATAAGGAGTTCCCTTTGTGATCTCTTTCACTATTTTAAAGAGTCAAATGATAACTGAAGTTTTTGTTGATATATATTCAATAATGCTTTTTTAATCCTCTGACAACCATATATACATTAGCACTTCCATATCCTCCTGATGTAACTTTTTAAGTTTTTTGTTTGCGTCTATCTTCAAAGTAAGACATGCAAAGAAAAGCATAAATAATCAACCTCACTTTGTCTATACTCATCTTTCACAATAACACAAAGTGCCTTGCTCACACAAAGTTATATAAAGGGGGTTCTCCATTTTGAAAATTGTGTTTATGTTTTGGTTTGTTATATAACTTCAATGAATTAAGTATCGGGGGTCACAGACCCATCATGACTTGTCTTCATGATCTACAGTGATCAGCTTAAAAATGTATGACTGTTTTTTTTTTTTTAAATCCAACATAAAGTAATAACAACAGCTATTGTGAAGAGATTGACATTACATTGTTTGACTAAGAATGGTTGAATAAGTAGTTTAGATATCCCTGCTGAAAGTGTTGAGTCACTAAAAAGTCCAAAGATGCCTGGCAGGTGTTTGTGAACTACATTTAAAAAAAAAAAAATTCAGATTGTAAAATCATTACATCCATGTTGACGATACCAATCTGACATAGATGGTGACAATTCATAATTAAGATTTTTATTGTTGCTGAATGACTGAACGATTCTAAGTCCAGGTCTTGCTTTTCACTGTGGTCTGAGTGAAATATCCCCACCACGTTAACAACGTGCTGACACGCAGATCTGCGTCGTATACCATCAGCTCACTCTGGGTGGTGTGTTCCCAGATCAGCGCAAATGTTGGACAGGATCAGTAATATGGATCAGATTGTCTATTCTGATATCTGAGACGGACATTAGGTCTATCCGGGATCCACAGACTCATAGTATCGCATTCAATCCAGTCCAAACCCTAACCCCACTTGAGAAACAATCCCTTGTATAGAAACACTTTTTGCAAAGACTTGCCACCTTTTCATTTCTTATTGTGTTTTGATGGTTACAATGATCTTAAAAAAAACAAACAACAAAATCCAAGGTGAAAATAAAACTGGTCAAAGAAAGACTAGCCTTTAATGCTATAGCAAGTATATGAGACACATGCACAATGTCTGATAAGCAAAAAGCAGATTGTGGGGGTGGAGGGCAAGTGAGCAGCCACAGGCAATGGCCCCTCCATGGCTCTGGGTGGTGGATAATATCTCCAGTGCCACTCATCCCTCTTAAAAGATATTAGGTCAGTGGGAAGGTAGGACCATTCACTTGGGACACCAACCAGATTAATTTTGGTTTCTGCTCTTGCGCACAATGTGAACTTGAACTCATCCGCTTTCTTAAAATAAGGCGGCAGTCTTGGGATTATCTTGAAGCTACAGTGAGTGATGCTGACCTATATAATGCTCACCTGCAGGTGAATCAGAATGTTAGCAGCTGCTGATGCAAAGGCCTGACTGACTACCACAACCTCTGGCAAGAATGCCTCATGAGAGGCATCGTAGGTCGTAGTTTAACTTACGATTTGCCAAAGTCTTCATCAACAACTGTGGCACTGTTTGAAATTATAATGCTCTAAAACATATGACTTGGGACAGATGCAGCCCCGAAGAATTGACAATGAAGCCTCTCTATAGGTCATGTTCGTTAATTAGAGCATTAGCCAACATGGTTTCGACCTAGTTGTATCTGGAGCGTGCATAATGTCGAAATTAAAAATTGGCATTGGTCATTGAAGAAAACGAGAGAAATTCAGCTGCTTTATTAGAAACCAGCGGCTTACAGTTTGGAAACATATGAAGCAGCATCAAAGATGTGGTAGGCAGTGGGTAACACTGCAGACTAGATAACCTTGGAGAAGAGCTGGGGGGATGGGAAAGGTCTTGAATTTGTTGTTGGGATGTTTACGTGGGTTTGCTCTGTTTTAACTGGGCGTTTCCAAGCAGGAGAGGGGCACTAGAAGGAGGATGGAGGAGAGCGGGAGTGCAGCAGGCCAGCGAGATTGCACTAGATATAGGAGGAAGGCGGGCAAGAAGCATTAGAGAACCGTCAACACTTGCCTTGAGGAGACTGAATGAGAGATACAGTCGAAGAGGAAAGAAAGGAATCTGAAAAAATAAAAAGGAAAGAAGAATGATCATCTTTGATGTCGTGTGAGCGGCTCTATTCTCTAACGCGACGTATGAATTTCAGTCAAAACACAAAAAAAAGATTCAGCTTATCCATTCTTAACAATGCTGTGTCATTATCCATGGATAGGCCACCAAAAAGTCAAACAGAAAACAGCCGACACATGCACTTATATCTACCAGACAAAGCAATTCACTTAACTTGATGTTTTACTTCGGAAAGCAAGAGACATGTTTGCTGCATTTTGTCAAGCACACCAAACATCAGAATGAAATGTGGCACAGTGGGAACGCTTCTCTCATCAGTCAGTCTCGGATGAGCGTTCACACAAACCGCGTACTGTCTGACAATACGCTCCAGGATTTGTTCTTAAACTTGAACTACATCAACTCCACCAATTTCCAGAGTCGCACAGACTATAAGCACACATCATATTTTTGTCCAAGGGTTTCCTGGGTGCCTTGCATGAGTTGATCATCCCACATAACACTTGCAGCCAACTCGACTCTGGCTTCAGGGCCTGGATCAACAACTCCCCCTCCCATGAGGTATGTCCCTACTTGAGCCCCTTTCCCACTGGCCAAAAAACCTGTTTAAACCCGCTAACAATCGGCATTGGGTGGCAGTGGGAAAGGCTCACCGACCCGCGTCAAACAACCCGGGTTAAAATCGGCTTTAATCGGTTGGGCTGAGATCGGCTTGCAGTGGGAAAGCCAGTCCCGCGTCAACGCGCTAATTTACAGGATGACGTTGAGCGTTACGTCATCACATCGCGCACGTCGCGGCGTACATCACCTATCGAAACAAAGCTCCGTTTGCATTGGAGACTGGATTCATTCAGCACGTCGCAGCACTGGCAAGACAGCGAAATTCACGAGCTTCTCAAGCCTCACAAAGCAAGTACACCGACCACCACCGGACTCGCTTCCGTGTTGCTCTCCGTGGTTTACTTCCCTCAATTCTGTCGCACTTCATCGACCGTGTGATGACGTCAGCAGACACGCAGCGGGGGAAGTGGAAGCGATGCAGCTTGCCAGCGGGGGTCAGACCCTGCTGGTTTTGGTCAGTGGGAAAAGGGCCAAATGCCGATTGTTAGTGGGTCGACCCGCGTTAGAAAAAAAAACACGTTGATCCGCCAATTTCAGTGGGAAAACGGCATTAGTGAAGGTGCTGATCTCTCTCTCTCTCTCTCTCTCTCTCTCTCTCTCTCTCTCTCTCTCTCTCTCTCTCTCTCTCTCTCTCTCTCTCTCTCTCTCTCTCTCTCTCTCTCTCTCTCTCTCTCTCTCTCTCTCTCTCTCTCTCTCTCTCTCTGGGAGGAAAAGGCTGCTATTGGAGGAAACACTCGACCGCATCATACACACTGCTCCCCCTGGTGGATAGGCCAGTTATCAGTCGCAGTGTGCAGAGAGCTCCAGCAACTGCTGTTTCTGCCCCAAAAACAAAGTGTGTGAAGTCCTGTGGCACTTCTCTGGAATAATTCAGTCTCTCTCTCACACACACACACACACACTTGCGGGACTAATCCAGCAATGACCAGCAGCTTTGGGGGTCATGCTGAGGGGCCAGGCAGAGCATGTGTGCGCGCGCTGGACATGGGGAACCACCATATTAGCTGCTTTATCTGACATTTAAGCCGGCTCTTTCTCTGCGCGTCCCATTTGGCAATATTGGACCAATGTTAACAGGCCGGCTTATGCTCTCCACTCACAGAAGCTGTTCAAAGACGTCAGACAACAAAAACTGTCAAGTTGCGGGACGCAAACAAAACAGTCCCAATCCTCATACATCCGTTTTCAAATCTGTCCGTGGCCACCTCCCTCTCCGTTGCTGGCCGAGCAGATGGCCGTAAATTGCAACGCACCCTTGCGTCACTCTCTGTTGCATCCCTGCGGGTGGGTTTAGTATGTCGCAGGTCGTAAAGCTGTCACATTGACCAGAGTCATGGCAGAATTTCTGTCATAATTTTATCGTAGGCTGTCTTGGATGGCTTGAACCCGTCTCGCGGTTCAAGGTAGGACCACTCAAGATTGGGCCAAGACGGTTGCACGATGGTCATCTTTCATCTGACAAGAGGTTCATATCAAAACAATAATCTGCCTCCATCAGCCTGTCCCAGCGCACATCTGGCGAAGGCTGCAGCCAACCACCACCAGTACAAACAGAGAAGTGCAATAAATAAGAAATACATGATTATTAACGGCAGCCAGTAAAACACCAAAAAAAAAAACACAACATCATTGAAATGATAACACAAAGACATCTCGTCATGGCGCAGCGCAGCACCAAATGCAATTTACTTCCTGCACCGTCGACGTTTTGCGCATTCTCATACGTTGAAATGTTGCATCGTTGATTTGAACTACAACTTCCTCCGAGGGCGGCTTGCTATGTGCTACTGCATCCTGTCGACGGCACAACGCCACGGAGCTCTGTACTTTAGCCACAGACCCCTGAGCAGTCGCCTGATGTCTCACCTCCAGCATGACGCAGACTGCAAGGGCTGTGGCTGGGCGGCTCAAAAATGACGCGTCATAGCCGTTAGCTTTCCCAGCGGCCTCTTCACGCTCTTTAATTGCATATCTATATACAGGTACTGCCCGGAAAAATTAGGATATCAAGTAAAAGTTGTTTTATTTTGGCAATTTAACATAAAAGATGAAAGCAACACATTTTATTGAGCCATTCCACACAAATTGACATCTCAAGCAGTTCCTTGTTGTAACTTTGCTGATTAAGATTTTCAGCTCATTAAAACCACAAACCCACAAACTCAGAAAATTATTATAAAATCTGAGTTGTTTTTTTTAAGCTGCAAGACCTGATCAGCAAAATCCAAAGAAATAAAAACTTGAAATATAGTGATTTGCATATTATTCCTTTATATAATATGTCCCATTCACCTTTGAAGTTGAATTGCAGAAATACAGCAACCTTTTCAGGATATTCTAATTTTTCGGGTAGTACCTGTACATACAGTCAATGCTTCTATGCTGTGTTTGCAGTAATAATAATAATGATAATTATAAAAATCTGTTCCAGCTCAGTTTGTCACCATTTGGGACGTTTGCTTCGTGTTGACTGAGTGAGGTGTGGCATCTCTCTTCAGTTCAGTTCAGCTGAGTTCTGATGGAGGGTGCACGGGCTTGGCAGGTCAGGGTTGGTGCTCCCTTGTGCTGCAGCATTCCTTTTCTAAGGCTCGCACTGCCGTTATCCTCTCCACACACCACACCCTGAACTTTGTGGGAAAAAAAACAAAACCCTGCATGAACCTACCGGTTCCACATGTTCACAGAGACAATGCAATGCCATCAAGGGCCTGACTCTGCAGGCTGGACACCCACTCTGAGCGGTTAGGGTGAAAAGGAAATACACAAAAAAAATGAAGAGATAGAAGATAGAAGATGATGACGATGAACCTAAATACATAAAAAAATAAAAATCCAACTGCATCATAACAGAGAGCCGCAAAATAAAGACACAAAACTGTCTAAATGTTCACGCAAAGCCTCCTGGGACGGACCGAGAAACGCTGGTCATCATGCAAACAAGGCGTCCGCACTCGACTGATGCCGAACATGATTAGGTCTTCTGTTGCTTTTCCTCCAATTCTTTCTTACCTTCATTTCACAAGGCAGCGGTTGCAACACTGAAGCGCGCGTTAGAAATGACCGGCTGTTCTCTGAGGGACTGATTGTCTTTTCAAAAACAGCCCAGGCCTGCACCAGGTGGACTCAGCTCAGCCACACGCAGGCAGGTGACAGCAGATGGAGCAGGAAGAGGCCAAACCCTGGCAGTGAACAGTCGTGCCGTTTCCCCAGGAAATGGGGAGGGGAAGAAAAAAAAAAAGCGAGTGGTTCACACAGAACCCACAGACGATGATGGCGCGCGGCGCTAGCTGGCCGATGGCGAGCGATCCACTGAAGGAGACGGCCCGTCACAAACCCAAGCACACAATGCTCACAACCAGGGACTCTTCTGATTTCCATCCATCCATCTATTTTTCCTTTTTGAGTGATGGTAGCCCTTTCACAGTGTAATCCAATCAGCAGGTGACTTATCGTCCATGACAGCATTGTGAAGCTGTTGGACTATGCTTTTGACGCATTTGATCTCAAAATAACAGAAAATGTACTCATTTAGCAATAGGTTATATTTTAAAAAAGGGGTCAAAAATTGGTCAATTTAATATTATTAGCATAAAAATACAGTTTCTGTGCAGTCGTTTCAAAACTGAATTCCTTTTTTTTGGTCCCTGATCATTTCTTTTCTGTGAATGACAACTTACAAAACCACAACGAAACTTTTGCGCCACACCTAGACACACCTAGACGCACCACACAAGGGCAGGGGACGCTGACGACGACGTGTGATTGTTGCAAGCCTGTGAATGCTCTATGGGAGATTTTTCAAACAAGTGCCAAATCAGAGTTCGATTGAAAGCGTGCTTTTCAAAACCTGACAACTTAACGTCGCTGACGGATGCACACAGACTGAAGCTGAAGCTGAAGCTGAAGCTGGCACTCCCTTGGACACCACAACCTTCCAAGGACGGCCTGAGACATTGTTCCCTTTGTTTGAATGGACCCGTCAACAACTGCAAACCCTAAGACAATGATGACTTTCAAAACAGATTTTTGTTTTAATTGAATTAGCTACTTGATTGACAGTTACCGATAAGAATTTGCATGCAATTAAACCAAAAAAAAAAGGTTATATCCAATTACCAATTAGTTATACTGTCATAAACTAGCAATTTAAAATGTACGGAAATACGAACAAGCTTGTAGAGAATGATGTGAGACATTTTTTTTTATTTTATTTTTTTGTCCCTGTGGGAAATATGCACAATTTTTTTTTTTTTTTTTAAAGTCGTTTGGACAACATCCAATTACTCGTCCAGTGATATCAACATAATAATAATGATGATAATAATAATAATAATAATAATAATACTATTATTATCATCGTGATTACTATTACCAGTCTAGTTAGTGAGTCTTACATCATGGTTTACGCCACTGCCAGCGACAGACAGCAAGACAACGCACACGTAGAAAATGTCTTCTGATTAGCAGCATGCGCCAGAAGAGGCCGAAGGGGCCTGAAACGCGAAGGGGAAAATTCTCACATTTTTTCGGGGGGTGGGGTGGGGGGGCGCGCGCTGATGTTCACTGACGCAGGTTCGACACGTTAAAAAAAAAAAAAAAAAAAAAAAAAGAGCTAACGTAACGATTCACAAGGCCGCATACAAGCCAAACTAAGCCAAAGACGAACACAGAGATTTCCTCCATGGCGCTGGTTGACGACGAAAAGCGATGTAGGAGGAATACATCAAAAACACTCGGAGAATAATACAGCCGTGCAAACAGCACTCTTTTTTTTTTGTCGAGTACATGTTTTAAATAAAGCTTCGCTCTAAAAAAATAAATAAAATAAAATAAAATAAAATAAAACTAAATGCGGTTCGACTTCTTACCAGGCTGCTTGGATTCTTTAGCAGCAGAATTTTGTCCATCTGACGATGAGATCTGGGCGGACTGAGTCACTGAGTCCATTGTGCTGGAAGATTCAAAGCAGTAACACAACGGCGGCGAAATGGCGAAATTTCTGCTCGATTTTAGACAGACGTCTTGCTATCCTCAAGTCAGGCGTTTTAATGCCCCGTCTGGCTTCCTCCTTTAAAAAAAAAAGAACGTGTCTCCGTTCCCCAACACACCTCTGCAAAATGCGCGGACTGTCTGATTTACCAGCAGCGAGTGTTCGTTTGTTGGAACAACTACAGGCTTTACAGGGGAGGAGAAAACATGTCGGGCGTGTGATGCGTTCACGGCCATCAACTAAAAATCGCACGTCTGACCTTCGCGCTGACAGACATATTACACTGTATTAGTTTTAAGATCATAAATATGACCGATTAACATTAGCATTGGAACGCGTATTCTGCCTAATAGTTTGCGTATGTCAACTACCACGGTTAAATCAAACCACACCGAGAACGTGGCGTTTCTGTCTTCAAAAAAAAAAAATATCGACGGGAAACTGAAGGCATCTGAAAGAATATTCTTGAACGCAGACACCATGTTAGAGTGAGTGCAAATTTACGTGAATTAAATTATTTAACCCTTATATTTTTTTTTTCTTTTTTGGTGAATGCAATGCGTTTCCGTACAATAGCGTGCACTGTACCTAATTATATGTTTCACCTGTTCAGACCACCTTGTATTTCAAACAACTAATTAATAAGATGACGGTTTTTAATTAAAAAAAATTTCAATAAAAAAAAAACCCCGTAACGTGGTACGCGAATTCCAAACTGTTGTACACAGAGCTTATTTTCCATTATGTAATGGTGCACGTCACAACGCTTTCCCACTGCGAGTCCCCCCTTTTTTCTTCTCTCCAAAACTACATCTCCCGGCATACATCACGATAACTTCAGTGCGTGATCGCAGAGTTGCAAATAGCATAGATGGGCCTTGTTTGACGGCGGACTAGCGGTCAGTGGCCGCGGTGAGGCGTTTTGAGATCGGCGGTGATTGCGAGCGGCGCTCGGTGGCACCGCTGGTACCTTTCGGCAGAGGCGAACTGCGCGGCAAAAAGAACGACACAAACAAAAACATGTGGCCGAGGCTGTGAGGGAAGGGTACGTAATTTCTAATACAATTGGTGCTAATTCGGAGAGCCCACTTTCTCGGGATGAACGAGTGTTGCTTCCTCCTTGTGCCCCTATGGCGTATTACGCATTTGTGCGAGGAGCAACTAAACCCTTGCCCCTAGAAGTGATGTATTGAGCTAACTAGCCGGCTAGTTAGCTTGTTAGCTCCTCATCACTTAGCGGTAGCGGCCAACTCAGCCCAGTTGCTCTCAAGCCCTTTTGTTGCAGCGTGGGTTTGGCGTTCGTCTCATGAAACCTTCGCACTTGTTCAGATAAAACTGCGTGTGTTCAATACCCGCCCGTAGCCGCACGCATCCAACCGAGGCGCTAACGTTAAATGAACTTCGGTGCGCGAAGACTTAAACCCTCTACGTTAGAGAAACCGGGCTACGAAATTAGTTCCACAGGTGGCGAATTTCTGTAGCACAAGCATATGCGGGTGCGTCTGTGGAAATCATTTGTACGTTAAGTGGGGGAAATGCGAGCCAATTCAGAGTTGATGTTCACAGACTGTGTGAATGTGAATGTGTGCGAATGAGTAGTAGTAGGAGTGCCCCGCCCACCGCAGGGCTGTGCAACTCCAGATACAAGCGCCGCTCGTGTACAGTAAGCATCATTATGCAACGAGTGGCAAGGCAGAGTCAATGTGTCATTTATTATATGCTTCGTCTTCTTTTTGTGTGTGCGTTCTTTGAAAAATTTCACTCGTTCAATAAAATCATATATTAATTATTTAATTAATAACTATGAAGATTCAATGTTTTAAAAGATATACGATTTTGTTCGCTTATTTATTTATATATTGTTAATTTGTGTCAGTATGAGAAACGTATACGTCACATACACGGCATATAAAATTATCTTTAAAAAAAAAATCTAAAATAAAAGCTTTGCTCTGCTGCTCCATTCATTTTCAGCTGAATGTTGCATTTACACCATTACGTTTTAAGTTAAACTATTAGTATACATTGCAGTAAGTGCACAATTTACAATTTTATTCAGTAGATGTTTTATACATTTCAAGTGCACCTGCACCCTAGCAGTGTTCATACATGATGAAATATATGAACGATAATTAAATGCAGATATAAATAATATGACAGGGCTTTTCTAGCAGATCCCTTGTATTTATTACGAGTTGAGCTCCATTGTTTTTAATGCACATTTAGCCTCAACTGTTACAGTAGAAAAAATAGTATATAACTTATAACCTGGAGTAGCTCCTAAATGTCGTACCTGACTATCCACACCGACAGTTTACACCTGATGATGTCATCATTTTTGAATCAGCGTGAGGATGCAGCATGTTAAAACTATTATTCTGCTTTTTTAATAATATATGATATCTGATTGATTGATTAAAATGAATTTATTTCAAAGTACAGTAATATAAAAAAAATGAAGGATGGTTTTAAGTGAACTGGCTGTACATCTTTGACTGAACAGGCTGAGGCAGAAGCTAAATGCTTATACGCTTTGCCCACATACAAATAATAATAATAATGATAATAATAATAAATGGCTTTATTCTACCAAAAACATTGAAAAAAAGCAAAATATAAATTAAAATAAAATTATATAAG
This sequence comes from Thamnaconus septentrionalis, assembly GCA_009823395.1. Lineage (NCBI taxonomy): Eukaryota > Metazoa > Chordata > Actinopteri > Tetraodontiformes > Monacanthidae > Thamnaconus > Thamnaconus septentrionalis. The sequence goes on from CM020503.1 coordinate 27,898,620, forward strand.
AAAAATAAATAAATAAATAAAAATAATCCTGCATGTATTTTTCTGCTCTGCAGGTAAAGGAGGGTAAAATCACAGCTGAGCAGAAAATAACCGTCATGGGTTTGCACTCGTCCCAGAAGAAGCACTTCCCCCTGCGGGGGATCGACGGCGTAGTGCAGCTCTTTGACGCCGAACTCCGCAAGTCGGAGCCCGACCTCGCCCTCCTGTCCCTCGTCCTGGGATTCGTTGAGCATTTCCTGGCCGTCAACAGGGTGGTGCCCATCAACGTCCCGGGGGTGCGGTTCGAACCCCTGGAGCCGGACTGCCCCAACTCGTGCTTCCCCACGGTGGAGTTGGGGATGATCTCGGCACTGTACGAGCGTTTCACCGCCCAGATCCGCGGCGCCGTGGACCTGTCGCAGTACCGCAGGTTCGCCGGCGGCTCCAGCAGGGAGCTGGTGAAGAAGGTGTCGGACGTCATCTGGAACAGTCTGAGTCGCTCCTACTTCAAGGACCGAGCTCACATCCAGTCGCTCTTCAGTCTCATCACTGGTATGTCTTCAGTGAAACGGTTACTACTGTAGCTGCGCCTCCAGGACTCCGAGAGTTGCGCAAAAAACCTAAATATGGCAATAAATAAAAAAACTGGTGACGGAAACAGCTCAGCTTGGAAAAACCTCTCAAATATGGATAAAAGGTTTTGAGGCTCTCATGAGGTGGTTTTTCACACGTATCCATATATATAGCAGGGGTGTCAAAGTCATCTTGGTTCAGGGGCCACATAGAGGAAAATCTATTCCCAATTGGGCCGGAGCGGTAAAATCATGGTATGGTGATAATAACGTAAAAATAACAACAACAACGTCCAGTTGTTTTCTTTGTTTTACTTTGTCCGTGTTCTCTGAGCACTCTGCACTCTGCATCAGTGTTGCCAACTCCTCAGTAAGGAAAGTCGCTATTGGCTGTCCTGAAAGTCGCTAGAAGGCGCCAAATGACGTCACCGTCTAATTTGCATAATTGACAATTTGCACTTGATCGCAACGTAACGACACCAGGGAAAGTCGCTAGATTTGTCACTAGTCGCTTTTGACAAAAAAAAAAAAAGTCGCTATGGGCAGAATAGCGACTTTTTGTGGGGAGAAAGTCGCCAAGTTGGCAACACTGCTCTGCATCAGCTTTGTCTGTTTAGACAGAGACGTTCTGGGGCAATGAGGGCAGCCAGTAGGAGGCGTTCTGGGGCAATGAGGGCAGCCAGTAGGAGACGTTCTGGGGCAATGAGGGCAGCCAGTAGGAGGCGTTCTGGGGCAATGAGGGCAGCCAGTAGGAGGCGTGAGTGGCTGTACTTGTGCCGAGTTGCTCAGCCCCAGTATTGAGTTTGTTTCTGCCAAGCAGAAACGATATTGCGACACCAAGTGGACACATTTAGAACAGCACTTTCTTTCATTGAGAAATTGCAGTTTTTATATTTTGCAAAATCATCTCGCGGGCCGGAAGAAAACAGTTTGCGGGCCTGATCCGGCCCGCGGGCCCTATGTTTGACACCCCTGATATAGAGGTTTTTTTTTGGTTTTTTTTGTGCAGCCCTGTTGTGAAGCTGGGTGTTTGCTCAGATTGATGCTAGCAGTGCCGTTGTCAGTTTGATGAAGCTGATTCGACCCCCGTCCAGGTACTAAACTGGACAGCTCCGGCGTGGCCTTCGCTGTGATCGCAGCCTGCCAGGTGTTGGGACTGAAGGACGTTCACCTGGCGCTGTCCGAGGACCACGCCTGGGTCATCTTTGGCAAAAATGGAGAAGAGACGGCTGAAGTCACGTGGCACGGCAAAGGCAACGAGGACCGGCGCGGACAAACAGTCACTGTGGGAGTCAATGAAAAGGTGAGGGTGAGGGAGGCACTTTTGGACTGTTGGGGCCACTATGAGTTGTGCAGTGTGTCAGTGGGGTCGGAGCAGCAGCAGATGGATGGAGTGTTGGTGAGCCACCTCATAGGAGGAAACAATCCATCCTGGGATATCATGGAGGAAACATGTTGCTGTAATGTCAATGGAAAATGAAGCAAAGCAAAGTTGCAACCAAACCAGTGTCTGTGAAGCCCCACCAGAGTGTTTAGCTCTTAGAACCATCCAGAACCATCCAGCCCCGTCCAGAACTAGCACCATCCAGACCCATCCAGACCCACCCCTGGACCACCAGAGTGTTTAGCTCTTAGAACCATCCAGACCCATCCAGAACCACCCCTGGACCACCAGGGTGTTTAGCTCTTAGAACCATCCAGAACCAACCTAGAACCATCCAGAACCACCCAGAACCAACCTAGAACCACCCCTGGACCTCCAGGGTGTTTAGCTCTTAGAACCATCCAGAACCAACCTAGAACCATCCAGACCCATCCAGAACCACCCCTGGACCACCAGGGTCTTTCGCTCTTAGAACCATCCAGAACCATCTAGAGCCACCCCTGGACCACCAGGGTTTTTAGCTCTTAGAACCATCCAGAACCGTCCAGAACTAGCACCATCCAGAACCATCTAGAACCACCCCTGGACCACCAGAGTGTTTAGCTCTTAGAACCATCCAGAACCAACCTAGACCCCTCCAGACCCATCCAGAACCATCCCTGGACCACCAGGGTCTTTCGCTCTTAGAACCATCCAGAACCATCTAGAACCATCCAGAACCAACCTAGAACCAGCCAGAACCATCCAGAACCACCCCTGGACCACCAGGGTCTTTCGCTCTTAGAACCATCCAGAACCATCTAGAACCATCCAGAACCACCCCTGGACCACCAGGGTGTTTAGCTCTTAGAACCACCCAGAACCAACCTAGCACCATCCAGACCCATCCAGAACCACCCCTGGACCACCAGAGTGTTTAGCTCTTAGAACCATCCAGACCCATCCAGAACCATCCAGACCCATCTAGAACCACCCCTGGACCACCAGGGTCTTTCGCTCTTAGAACCATCCAGAACCATCTAGAACCATCCAGAACTGTCCAGAACCACCCCTGGACCACCTGGGTGTTTAGCTCTTAGAACCATCCAGAACCGTCCAGAACTAGCACCATCCAGAACCATCCAGACCCATCTAGAACCACCCCTGGACCACCAGGGTCTTTCGCTCTTAGAACCATCCAGAACCATCTAGAACCATCCAGAACTGTCCAGAACCACCCCTGGACCACCTGGGTGTTTAGCTCTTAGAACCATCCAGAACCATCTAGAACCATCCAGAACCTTCCAGAACCACCCCTGGACCACCAGGGTCTTTCGCTCTTAGAACCATCCAGAACCAACCTAGAACCATCCAGACCCATCCAGAACCACCCCTGGACCACCAGGGTTTTTAGCTCTTAGAACCATCCAGAACCATCTAGAGCCACCCCTGGACCACCAGGGTGTTTAGCTCTTAGAACCATCCAGAACCGTCCAGAACTAGCACCATCCAGAACCATCCAGAACCACCCCTGGACCACCAGAGTGTTTAGCTCTTAGAACCATCCAGAACCATCTAGAACCATCCAGACCCATCTAGAACCATCCAGAACCAGCCAGAACCATCCAGAACCATCCCTGGACCACCAGGGTCTTTCGCTCTTAGAACCATCCAGAACCATCTAGAACCATCCAGAACCAACCTAGAACCAGCCAGAACCATCCAGAACCACCCCTGGACCACCTGGGTGTTTAGCTCTTAGAACCATCCAGAACCTTCCAGAACCACCCCTGGACCACCAGAGTGTTTAGCTCTTAGAACCACCCAGAACCAACCTAGAACCAGCCAGAACCATCCAGAACCACCCCTGGACCACCAGGGTGTTCAGCTCTTTATTGACATGACTCACTGGAACACTGCAAACCATGGAGGAAATACAGCTGTTTGATGACTGACTGACTATTAATATCATTTCTTCAAGTTTGATGGGTCGAATTAAAAAGCTTTAACCGACCGCATATGGCCCCCGGGCCGTAGTTTGCCCACGCCTGGTCAACTCCCAGGACAAATCACAACGCCTGTCTGTCGCAAGTGCAAATAAAACAGCAGGAAACAGAGTCGCAACTCTTCACGTCACGTCACTGCTCAGCGACTGTGGGAGAGAAGTGGGGGTTGTGTTGTATCCTTGTCATTGTTCAACTTGTGCTGCTTTGTGTGTCTTCCAGTGCTGGTTGTACCTGAAGGGCTCCTACATGAAATGTGACAGAAAGATGGAGGTGGCGTTCATGGTTTGTGCCATTAACCCCTCACTAGACCTTCACACTGACAGCTCCGAACTACTGCAGCTACAACAGGTGAACATGGCAATACATATTTTTATGTGTGTGTGTATTTATTTTTATATATATATGTATAATTTGTATTAATAATTAATTAATTAATTTCAAGCGACCATGAACGTCATTTTAGATTGTGAATATCAAGGCGTGGCATATAGAATGTGATAAATGTTGTTGTTGTTGTTGTTATTACAGATGTATTACACGTCTATGAAGCGAAAGCGGTGTTCATTTTGGCTCTGCTTGATTTTCTCTCCCTCTCCTTTTCCTCCCATCCCAGAAACTCCTCTGGTTGCTCTACGAGCGAGGCGACCTCGACAGGTGAGTTTGTGTTGGCACACACACTTCATGCAAGCGGCCCGTTGTCTTGAGTTCAAGTGTGCCTTGCTTGGCGTCTATTTCACACGGCTCCGTCCCCGCGCGAGCAGGTATCCAATGGCAATGGGCACACTTGCAGATCTTGAAGACCAGGAACCAATTCCAGGCAAGGAGAACCCCATGAAGATCCACCTGCAGGTAGGGCTTCTGCAGTGACAAGGCAGTTTGCTCGCACGTCTCTCCAAACCCCGTCTAAATAGTTCATATGACCCACTGCAGTACATAATATTGACCTTGTTTAGAGAAGAACGTGCCACTGCTGGTCTCCATACCTCCTTGTTGCAAATGTTTCAAGCTATTTATTGCTGTTTTTCTGGGAGTTGAGAAATGTTTTTTTTTTTTTTTCTTGGTTGCAATGCTGCCAGCCAGTTAGTTTTATCAAGATGCAGCCAACGTTTTTACGAATATTAAAAACCATTGTGACGCTGCTGCCTCAGAATGGAACAACCTCAGCTGTTCAACTGGTTTACAATGTGTTAAATCACTCGCTCGTAGGTTGTACTAGATTGTTGATTATACTTTTACTTTGGAGAACTTCTTGTCCAACGGGTGGTCTTGCTTGCTTTGTGATCCCTCAGGCCGTCACTTCTGCTCAGAAGCACTACAACGACGAGCACATCTACCCCTACATGTACCTGGCTGGCTTCCACTACAGACACAGGAATGTCCGGGAGGCTCTGAGGGCCTGGGCCGACGCAGCGCAGGTCATGCAGGGGTACGGCCACTCTGCCTTCATGCAATAGCAGCTTTTTAATGAATGCAGAATTATTATTGTTTCATTATACGCCATTTATTTGTTTGTTTGGACGAGGGATGGGGAGGGGAGGGAGAGCGATACTGGCACATGATTGGCTTAAACACGTGTGTCTGAACGAAACATCCCACCTACTCAAACTGTTGTTGCTCTTTGGATATATATATATATATATTTATGTGTATCTATAGGTGTGTGTGTGTGTGTAATCCAACAGTTGAAAGCTACATAGAGCTGTGGTTGTCATTCCATCGTTTGACCACAAGATGGCAGTGAAAAGCAATTCTTGTAGGGCTACAAAAGATCAAGAAATAATCTTCTTCATCCAAATTAAACATCTTTTAAACGCCCCTAGACATCAAACCTGCCTTTCACTGTCAACACCAGATGAAAGAGATTCAGATGAGATGTCAGTCAGGTCCTTTCAGATGCATAATGATATAATATTTAATAAGCGCTTTGAGCCGCCTTTGCTGGTTGGGATTCAACGCCTTCCAACTTGGGAGTCTGATAGATTGACGGAGCTAATTGAACGGTGTGGCAGTCTAACGGTTGGACCTCGCGCCTCCTCTGCTCCAGGCCACTGCACTCATCCTGCTTTTTGAACATGTTGTTTATGAGCTGCAGCTAAAAATACCACAACACACACATTCTCTCCCCATCCATCAACTTCCTTTTTCCTGCCACCCCATTGTTTTTCTTTTTAATTGCGGTCGGCCCTCCGCGCACACGTACAGGCGGTAGTATTGTGTATGTGCGTGTGCTGTGTACACATACACAAAAGGAGTCCCAGTGTGTGATTATACAAGAGTTGAATGTGTTGTTGTGTCGTTGTGTCTGGACGGCTCGTGTTTCTACTGTGAGGTGCAACAGGTCAGCACAAAGACCTCTCTGAGTCCAAGACTGCGTCTCAATCCAGGCTCTGCATCCTTCCAAGGCTGCATTTGAAGGCCAGTTGTGTCATAGCACTGCACGAAGGCTCCTCCCAATTCCCAGAAGTCAGAAGGACGCTCCAAATGCGCCCTACTGTTAGCACCAAGGCTGCACCGCTACTATCCTTCACCTCCTTCTGGATCCTGGGAAGTCGGCTGAAATTAGCGCCATCTACTGGCAAAGACACAACGTATAAATTGAAGTATTGAAATTTCACATCAAATATTCAGTTTTTAACGCAGGGTTTTTACTTATTTGAACATCCAACCAACCAATGGTTAGCTTGATGCTATGAAAAAGTCACTTCCGGGGTTGGCCAGCAGGAGGGAACGGCGGTGACAGAAGGCTAGACCGTCTCGTGTGGTTACCGGGGAGGCGGGGTTTGGTTGGTCCTTCTGGGCCGGGTCCTTGGAGGACGCTTCCTTCAGACGGAGGACGCTGCAGACCCTGGATTGAGACACAGCCTTAGGTGGTCACCCACTGGTCGGCCTGTAGCGTTGACTGACAGCTCATTGGCTGGTCCTGGTCATGTGTCCTGCTGCCTATAGTTTCTCTTCTCTTCAACGTTTCTTCCCCCCCCTCCTCCCCCGCAGCTATAATTATTTCCGCGAGGACGAGGAGATCTACAAGGAGTTCTTCGACATTGCCAATGACGTCATCCCCACCCTGCTGAAGGAAACTGCTGCCGCTGCTGAGAGCGAGGGGCCGGTGGCGGGGGAGGGGCTGGACCGAGCCGCCAAAGTGAGTAGCAGCGATTCCGTGACCCCTTGAATTGCACAAAACCTAAATATTGCACTGAATGAACTTGGAAAAAACTCTCAAATATGGCTCAAAGGTTTCTATGGCGCATTGGCTCTCGCGTCGCGTAGAGCAGAGGTCCCCAACCACCAGGCCGGGACCGGTGCCGGTCCATGGGTCAATTGGTACCGGGCCGGACAGAGAGAATAATTGACTTCCGTTAAATTAATCCCGTTTCATTCATTATCTGATATTTTATTTTTTCTCTACGTTATGTCCATCTTGGCGCTTGGCTCGGTCACCTGATGCGTTACCGCGAGATTAAACCCGCAAGCTAGCGAGCAACATGAGCGCCGACCGCCATCTCCTCCACTCCACCCCTCAGTGTGAATGGAGCCGTTGACACTGAGGCCTCCCCAAGGTGCTTCCAGTCCGTTTTGCAAAAATTGGATTTCATGTGATTGGTGACTGTTCAGACTACAAGAGAGCAATCCGGTTTCAATCTGGATTTGCTAAAAAAAAATCTGATTTTGGCCCGGCAGTCTGAACGCGGCCTGATATCGAAAGTAAAGGTCATAACTTGACCTTGAGACAGGCAGCGTTGTAATGTGATGGCACAGACACACTGCAGCTCTCGTCCACGCTGTTGCTGAGTGCCCGGGCCAGAAGACGTTTTATTATTGTTTTATTATTTTGTTACGGTAGCTGGACTTCCTAAAGAGCCTGCTTGTCCTCTCCAGGAGCACCCCAAGCAGGCCGCCGCCCTCTCTGCACTTCAAGACCCCGAATGTTTTGCCCACCTGCTGCGCTTTTACGACGGCATCTGCAAGTGGGAGGAGGGCAGTCCCACGCCCGTCCTCCACGTCGGCTGGGCCACCTACCTGGTCCAGTCACTGAGTCGCTTCGACGCCCAGGTGAGAAAATCCCCGATGAATCCGCCTCTGGATCTCAGTAATATCAATAATAAGATTAAGATTTCCTTCTATTAGTCCCACAGTGGGGACATTTCCAACACTACAGCAGCAAGGTGATAGTGACGCACAATAAGCAGCACTGCAAACAAGTATATCTAAATCAAAAAAAATAGAAATTAGATAGTAAAAAAAAAGATCCAAGCATTTTAAGAATAAAAATGAGATAAAATTCAAGTCAATTAAATATGAATATATCTACTAATAAAGTGTATGTGCAGAGTGAGTAGTCTACAGGGGGCGCTGCTTGTTGTGGAGTCTGACAGCTGCAGGAAGAAAGGACCTCCAGTAGCTCTTTCACGCACCTGTAGTTTAGTTTAGTTTAAAAGAACTGAAGTCACGACAAACTGCAGATTCTCTTTTTCTGAGGAATGTTGTTCAAACAACACAACAAGTAATTCTGCTTCTGATAATATGCAATGGCCTTACTGAGTACTCGGTATGGAATATAATAAAAGTGGTATCGGTGCTGCTCCCTATTGATGACGGACCCTCAGCATGAACGGCCATTCTGGGAGTGAAACGCTGGAAATGTGACATTTCTAAGAAATGAATTCCCAGTTTGCTTCAAGTTTTTGCAGTTTTATTTCCCAGTTTTTCCCAGTTTGTCCGTTCTGGTCCATGAGAGCAAACTCTATGCGTATGCTGCGCTATGTTCTACACTTTGTGAGGAGTCTGACTGCGGTTTGACTTCAAAGGTGCGTCAGAAGGTAATGATCATCACCAAGGAAGTGGACGTCCAGGACGACGACGACCAGTCCAGCGACGACCCCCGCGAGGGCCGCAGACGAGGACCTCGCAGGGAGTCCAAGCTGGACGAGCAGGGTTCTCCGTCGCCTGGCGCTCCCCCGTCCCCGTCCGCCCAACCTGCCGCCCGCCGCCGCAGCTCAGCCCAAGAAGGTGGGTGAAGGACCGGCCTCACGTAGTGGAGCCGCTGGAGGAGGAGCCCAGTGTCCCAGCCCTGACCCCGTGTCCTCACCTTCACCCCAGCAGCAGCAGCAGCAGCAGCAGCAGCAGCAGCAGCAGCAGCAGCGTCCCCCCTTCCTCTCCCTGGTGGGCCCATGGTGGTCTTCCAGAGTGAGAAGATGAAGGGCATGAAGGAGCTCCTGTGCGCCGCCAAGGTGAACTCCAGCGCCATCAAGCTGCAGCTCACCGCCCAGTCGCAGGTGCAGATGAAGAGGCAGAAGAGCACGCCGGCGGGCGACTACTCCATGTCCTTCATGAAGCGCCAGCGCAAGTCGCTCTAGTCGCTGGCGCCGGTGGTCGGCAGGAGTCGATGGAACTTTAGGAAATACTGTGAACGGCATTCCTGCTTTTCTTTTATTTGCCGGAGCTGCGCTTCCATTCAGAGGTTTTTACTGCAGCCAGGTCTCTCTCAGTTCCTAGCAATACTTTTGAGTTGCACTCCTCTTGAGTCACACGCAACATATCAGGTTTCTGAACGGGAAATTTTATTTCTGTTTTGTTTAACCATAGCCCGGTGAAAGTAACGTCTGAGAAAAGTGTCTTCTCCGTGAATTGTAAGCACTCGTCACGTTTGTGTATTTAATCGCAGCCATTTGGCGTGCCAGCTTTCATGCCAAGCAACCGTTTTGAACCCAAAGTAATGAGGATAACAACCGCAACTCTGTGTGTACACTTGTGTCAATTTCAACTTGTACCACTAGGAATCTACTCATGACTGAAGACTTGGATTTATTAAGTTAGGATAGTTACTGTGTAACATTGTCCACTTCTGCTCTGTCGACATGTTCGCTCTCTCTCGCTCGCTCTCTGTTGCCTTACTGTGCATTTCTTCATTTCCAAATTGGTGGCCCTATAGTTGTGAGAATAGCTGAGCTCGGCCTGTTCGCAATGACTACAGGGGACCAGGAAGACCATACACTGTTGAGAACGAGCCGCGGTATGCGGCCCTACGACATCCTTTCTGCTTGATAACTTGTCTCTTGTTTATGTTTTTGTATCTGAAAATAATAAATCTTGACAAAAAAATTTCAAGTAGATTTAGATGCTTATCTGAATGTGAAGGTGCAGCGTGCGCTACACGTGTTTTTTTCTGCCATTGTTATTTTTTTTTTTTTTTTTGCAATGTTTCAAAGGATAAAAGGTGGCCGTATGTACAGTTGACGGAGACATTGATTACACGGCTAAGCCTTGGTTCTACAATATAGAGAGGAAAGCTACATTTTATTTTACTTTATATATGTACAGAATAGTGTCAAACGGGTTAGAAATTATTTTTTAAAGAATTGATTGACATCTGTTGACTACTGGACAGAGAAGTCAAATGAGGACTCGAACGCTAAAATTGAAATTCATGATATTATAATGTGTGTAATGTCAGTTTTGCTGTCTGTGAGGTGCACTTAGTTTGTTCTATCTTCATTTGTTTTAAATCGATCCATATACCCGCCTGAAAGGGTCAAGAAGAGAGATTAGATGATTAACCGATCAATTATTTATCTTTAATATGTAGTCAACACTGTTACTGGGTTGTTCATCAACTTAACATCAGCATTGTTTAAAAAAAAACAAAAAAAAAAACAAATCATCAACATGTCGAGGACTGAAGCTCCACGGCGGTTTATCTTAGGTGACGGTAAATGGCGGGAACCGAACCACGCGCACAAAGTACCGAACTCACAGAAGCCGAACGCTTTCGTGGCACTTTTTTTTTTTTTTTTTTTTTTTCGTTGTCCTTTATTTCATAATGTCAGCCCCAATACAGCCTTCAAAAGAGGCCCCAGTCAGTTAAGTCGTGTCGGAAGTGATCGCGTGAACCAAAATCGAGAAGATTCTTCAAAGGAAACTGGGGTGGGGGGAGAAAAGAAAAGCATTTTCGCGGCTTCCGTAGTAACCGTCATAAATATGAAGTACGTGTAAATCTGAAAAATAGAAAAGAGTTGAATCGCAGTCAACTTTTTTTTTTTTTTTTTTTTTTTTTTTTTTTTTTTTTTTTTACAGCGCATCCTGTGCGTGGCTCTGCTCATGCGTGGTGAGTCTCAAGTCTCGAGCTCCACACTCTGGACCCGCCGCCAACGAACGCAGCCGCGCGCCTCTGCACGCGTGGGGAGGGGGCGGGGCGGGAAGAAGTAGTTGGTTCTGGTCTGGATAGGAAAGCCCCCGGTCAGCCCGAGACCGGAGCCGTGACCGCCAACCCACCCAAGACCGGAAGCAGCTGGACCTCTCTGAGTTAGCGCTCTACTCCGACAAGAAGCTCTCAACTGACTAACTGGCAACCGCCAGGATGAGAATCCGAGAAGACCTCCAGCAGGTCTGAGCCCCGGACTCCCCTCCCCGGAGCCCAGTGTGGACCATGGACCGGATCGGAGTGTCGTTCCTCGACCCTCTGGATGACTACGAGCTGATCCATCGAATCGGCTCGGGCACTTACGGAGATGTGTTCAAGGTGAGTGAGTCACCGAGTCATCTGATTGTGAGCGCCACCGACGGACTCTGAGTTGATGAGCAAACGGCGACAAAAAACTGCCACCGATTCTCACTTCCTGTCTGTCGTGGAGGTGATGTCGGTCTGCCGCAGCCTGGCTGTCATCGCTGCATCTGGAGGACCAACGTTAAACTTTTCTCCTACGGTTTTTCTGCGATGCGTTCATCAGTGTGATGTCGTATAAGCTGCTGGAGCCTCGGGTTGGCTGAACTTCGAGCATTGCGTTGCATCAGTGGTGCTCGGTGCTTGCCTCACCTTGTTGCCAGCGCTTGGAAAATGACAGCGAACGTTCAAAACGTAAAGTCTGGATTATCACGAGAGTCACGATTCATGTGACTAACTTGATTTCACATATGAATTGCGCAATATTGATTTAAGTGAATCCAAAAAAATCGATGACTGGCATGTTTCACTTTGATTTGATTGATTGATTGATTTCGAACGTGAAAGAAATGAGAAAATAAAAGGGAAGGCAAAACCAAAACATACGAAAGAAAAGTTTAACAAAAAAAAAAAGGATAAGTAAGCAAACGCCAGTGAAATATACATTAAAATAATGTTATTCATGTCTGAAAAGGGGTCGGAGGAAGTATAAACTTATATATACACCTACCCATACTTTAAGCATTTAATATTTGTTGTAATTCTTTGTACTTTTATTTTTGCTTTAACGTAGCACTAAACACGGCTTAAACTCTTTCAAGGCTAACAGGTCAACCCATTTTCAACACAAAGACATTTTTTTAAAATTGTTTTCAAGTAAGATTTTACAGTAACTCGGCTGAAATTGGAGAAACGTGCATCTTGTCACATGGTTTAATGTCTACAATGTTTTGAGGATGAGGACGATCACGAAGCAAAATTGATAAACGATGCTCATGACAGAAATATTCCTCGAGAAACTTTTGATCGTCTATTTGTGCATGTGTACACACACACACACACACACACACACGCACACGCACACAAATGCTCGCCTGTGGAATCGCAAGTTATGGGAATTCATAGTTAATTTTAGGCCTTGCCTTTGAGTTTCATTCCACTCAGTGACATAAATGCCAGGATGTGAACTTCTTCCTGTGCTGCATCACTCTGCCATTGTTCTCTCTGCAGAAACACCCCAGCCTGGGGAGGGGGGGAACCGGCACGCTAATAACACAGTGGACACAGAGCAGGGTTCAGACAAATATTAAGACCTGACACAAAGTTTGAAATTAGATAGAGAGATAGATAGATAGATAGACAGATAGATAGTGAGATAGATAGATAGATAGATAGATAGATAGATAGATATGAGATAGATTAATAGATAGATAGATAGATAGATAGATAGATAGATAGTTACATAGATAGATAGATAAATAGATAGACAGATAGACAGATAGATAGATAGATAGATAGATAGATTGATAGATAGATAGATAGATTGATAGATAGATAGATAGATAGATAGATTGATAGATAGATAGATAGATAGATAGATAGATAGACAGATAGATAGATAGTTAGATAGATAGATAGATAGATAGATAGTTAGATAGATAGATAGATAGATAGATAGATAGATAGATAGATAGATAGATAGATAGATAGATAGATAGATAGATAGATAGATAGATAGATAGATAGATAGATAGATAGATAGATAGATAGATAGATAGATAGATAGATAGATAGATAGATAGATAGATAGATAGATTGATAGATAGATAGATAGATAGATAGATAGATAGATAGTTAGATAGATAGATAGATTGATAGATAGATTGATAGATAGATAGATAGATAGATAGATAGATAGATTGATAGATAGATAGATAGTTACATAGATAGATAGATAGATAGATAGACAGACAGTTAGATAGATTGATTGACTTTATTGATCCCAAATTGGGAAACTACACAACTACAGGGACAAAGAATGTGCTGCACTTGGTTAAGACACAATTTGAAATCCGTGAGTAAAACGAACGAGGTCAGTTTGTGTGTTTTCTCTGAGACATTCCATGCAGCTGGGGCATGACAGGGTTAAGCAGTCTCGACATACGTGATGTCAGTATGATCATACTGGCAGGACGTCAAAAAACAAAAAGTACTCATTTGAATTCATATTGGACTTTGTTAAATGTTAAGAGAATGAAGTCTTACAATGGAAGCAGGCCAGCTATCGGCTTGAACACAAAGATGTGTGTGTGTGTGTGTGTGTGTGTGTGTGTGTGTGTGTGTGAGAGATCTATCCAATCAAGCTACACTAATATCTACTTTTAATTGTCTGCATGTGTTGGACAGTCAGGTGTTATCTGGCTTATTGCTGTTCCAGTTGAACGTCCTTCCCGCTGAAAGTTTTAAAAAGTCATTTATTCACAGTTTAAAAATCATTGTGTTTGGGTCCAATTCTGGGCTTCAAAGCCTCTCTGCTGCCCTTCCAGAAGTCTGCTGCTGCTGCACAGGAAGTGACAGGAAGTGATGCACTGTCGGTGGTTTGTGACAGGTTAGCCAAACACAAAAGGTGTTATGTGTTTGTCCGTCCGTTAAATCACAATGCAAACCACAGCCTGTGCTGAAACCGTCCTGCTGTGTATTTATAGCCGAGCTGAAGGAAACCTCTCGGTGTGTTCTTTAGATTTCACACTCGGGCTGCTTCCACGTCCACGCCGCTGATGGGAGACCTGCATCATCGTAGCTTTTGGCCGTGCTTGTTGACTGGGCACCACTTTCAATGCAGTCGCTGGCACATTTTTCTCCCCTATGTCAACTGTTGGCTTGTACCAGGCATGGGCAAACTACGGCCCAGGGGCCATGTGCGGCCCATTAAATCTTTTTAATCCGGCCCGCCGAACTTGAAGAAATGATATTGGTGGTAAGTGAGTCATAAAATAGCTGCTTTTCATCCATTGTGTCAGTGTTTTTGGGCTGACTGTCCACGCTGTTTTTAGCCAGTGTCCAGATGGGACGTGGCTCTGTTCAGACCGGGCCACATTATTGACCCATCTGCCAGGTTGCTGTAGCAACGACGTGGGAGCGGAGGCGTGGTCCAGCGTGGCGTGTAGTGCGTGACGTCACATCGTTGCCACAGCGGCACTTGTTGCGATAGACGCCCTGCAGTTTGAAACTCCCTGCCGAAGGCGGTTTTAAAAACAGATTTCATGTGATTTGTGACGGTCCAGACCACAAAAGAGCCGTCCGGTTTCAATCTGGACGGGCAAACAATCCGATTTTGGCCTGGCAGCCTGAACGAGGCTTAAATCGATGCTGCTGGTGGAAGGAAAAACGCCCGACTGTGAGGTTATTCACAGCTGAGAAAGCAACAAAGGAGGACCAACCAGCTCGTCGCCTGACCGGCGTCTGTTGTGTCTGTATTTCTATCGTTTGGCCACTAGAGGCCGCCAGAAATGGTTGCGAAAAGATTAAAAATGATTGGCTGTCAATATATGGAAAGGAACGCAGATAGAAGCCCTAACCCTCTGGTGGACTCTCAGGACCATCGTCGTTTTGTTCCCTAAATTTGTTTCTATTCCACAATAAAAAAAAAATAAAAAAAACGCCAGCCCACTTTCTACCGTGTCTAGTCAAAAAAATTGTGATATATATATATATATATATATATATACAGTTCTACCCGAAAAATGAGAATATCAATAAGTAAAAGTTGTTTTATTTTGGCAATTTAACAGAAAAGATGAAAGCAACAAATGTTATTGAGCCATTCCACGCAAATTGACATCTCAAGCAGTTCCTTGTTGTAACTTTGCTGAGTAAGATTTTCAGCTTATTAAAACCACAAACCCACAAACTCAGAAAATTAGAACAGTGTGAAAAGCTTCAGTTTTGTAGCTTCAAAGAGTCCAAAGAATCCAAAACACCTGCAAAAGGCTCCTGAGCCTTTAAACAGTCTGTGTTGGGTTGTTGGCTCAGAAGAGTTCACACATGGAGAAATACAACAACCTTCTCAGGAGATTCTCATTTTCTGGCTAGGACTGTACATATATATATATATATATATATATATATATATATATATATACAGTGTGGCGACCCACCTGTTGAGAGACATCGGTCGGTCTGATCTTCTGCTCTGATCTTCACACCTTCAGCCCAGCGAGGTGTGAGACAGGCCTGTGACAGACCTCAGAGGTGTCACAACCCACTGAACGAAACTCATTGCTGCACCAGCATGAGGTTGGTTTTCACACAGAGAGCCGCCTTCCCATAATGCCGCTGGAGATCATTAACCATCAGAGCGTGATGATCCTGTAAGAGGTGCGTTATTGTATTCGACAAAACCTCTTTGAAACACATCGAGGAAATATATAAATAATCAAGGTGACGGTCTGTCGGCTACATGAAACCATATCTTCAAAATGAAAAAAAAATGAAATAAAATAAAATACACAGTTTGGAGCAAAATTGTGACTTCCGTCTCCTGCGATCTCAAATCCTCTGGTCTCAGCCCGCCGTTGTTGTCGTCGTCTCTGCAGTGGTTTTTACAACAGTTGTTGTTTCTCTGTTTTCGCTTCCAGTTCCCTGCTGCTCCGCCTCCACCGTGCTTTTAAAATCGCCGGTCACTCACACAGCATCATCCAACCATCACACCCCCAAGAACAACACACCTCTGACGTAGCTCTGATAGCACCTCAGTAGCTGGCTGCTAATTGCCATGTCCACCTCCTTCCACCCCCCCACCCTGTCATTCTGTACAGAATCAACTCATCCTTTTAAATAATTCCTTGTCTTCTCAAACGCAGTGGGAGGCCCTGGACTGCAGAGGTTGCACCTGTCCAACGGACAAACTAACACGCTCAATCCACTTAGTGTGTCTGCCTTGGTGAATATGCAGATGATGATGCAGCTTTGCATGCAACAATAGCCACACACGCAAGCTAATGCCCAGAGGCTCCAGGTGGTAACTTTGGTTTCTGTTTTATTGTCATTCAGCAATCAAGACCTTAATTAACACCTCCATCACTCTTTTGCACACACACACACACACACACACACACACACACACACACTTGTGCCATTTTTAAGAACTTACACACATCACTCTGTAGATATTGATTCAGTCTGTGTAATTCAAAATTGTCATCATTTCAGGTGGAGCTACACAAAGACTGTTTCAGTGACTTCACTATGCCTGCAGTCAAAGGAAGCTTTGCGGTAACGCAGGAAAGAAAACAGGAAGTGAATGCAACCGAGACACAGATTGCGTTGAAGGGACCTGCTGATTGTGTTGGTTGTTGCTCTTGATTTGTACGGGAAGTCTGAAGTGACAAAAAAGTGCCAGGCCCTCTGACGTCAGTACAGTGGCTCAGAGGGAATGAGGTGTAAACGTAGAGAAATAAAAACGGAAGAGAACCTAACATAGCTACTCTCTGGAAACGTCGGCCATGGCCTCTGATGTCGCTTGAGAATTCTGTGCCAGAGTCTTTTGACAGCGTGGAGTCATCCACATTGTTGCAATCTCTGTTGATGTTGTCCAGATACTCGGGATGGAAGAGTTGGCGTACCGTTCAGTCCTTACGCGTGCCGAAGCGCCATTCCGCTTTTCTCCACCGGATTGAAACGGCCTCCCCACGGACTGTGACCCATGTGCTGATAGGTTGACAGGGGCTGCGGGGAAGCGATGCAAACGTATTCACCTGCATGAAGGTCAAAATGAGACACCTCATGCTTTTACAAATTGTTGTGTACAGTTTCACCTGCCAATTTTTTTTTTTTAATTTCTTTATGGAATCGGATTAAACCATGAGTGAGGGAACGATGGAGCGTGAGATCGACGGGCGGATCGGTGCAGCGTCTGCAGTGATGCAGTCTGTCCGATCTGTCGTAGTGAAGAAAGAGTGCCAAGCTGAACGGTGAAGCTCTGGATTTACTGGTCGATCTACGTTCCCACCCTCACCTCTGGTCAGGAGCGTTGGGTAGTGACCGAAAGAACCAGGTCACGGATACAAGCGGCCGAAATGAGTTTCCTAGAGCTGGGCTAGAGCACCCTGAGGGACAGGGTGAGGAGCTCAGGGTGAGGAGCTCAGGGTGAGGAGCACAGGGTGAGGAGCACAGGGTGAGGAGCTCAGGGTGAGGAGCTCAGGGTGAGGAGCTGGGTCACCCAGGAGGAGCTTGGAGTAGAGCCGCTGCTCCTCCACATGGAGAGGAGCCAGCTGAGGTGGCTCGGGCTGCTGTTTGGGACGACCTCCTGGACTCCTCCCTGGAGAGGTGGTCCAGGTATGTCCCACCAGGAGGAGACCCCGAGGAAAGATTAGGGTTTGTTTAAAGCAGCAGAGCAGCAACAAAATGTGTAATAGATCAGTAATACAACAGTTTTTCAAGGGAAGAATCCGAGTCATTTCACTGCAGTAGTCACTGAGATCACAAAGATGTTCATAAATACCAGTCCGGTCCAAAACCATTGAAACCTTGATTCGATGTCTCGTGTTGAAGAGGTTTGCTTTTTTTCTTCTTTGACGTCATCCAGGTTGTAAACTGCTATGAAGATGGTCCATGGAAGATCTCATGATATCATAGCAGAGTCTGGGAATGACATTACCTCAAATGATGTTGATGACCTAAATCTTATTCTTCCTTGCTAGGCTCGGAACATCAGGACGTCTGAAATAGCAGCTCTCAAGATAATCAAGCTTGACCCAGGTACGACCCAAAGATACCAACGAATCTTCAAACATGGTTGTCACTGGCACCTGTTAGATCATATGATACAATAAACTTTATGACTCCACACTGGATGTTTTCCTTCCTTCAGTGGTGCTACATCCATATCACTCACTCACTCACACACTTGCACAGCCAAGTCAGCCAGAGGAAAAAGGCCATTATCGGTTTTGCATGACTACTCCAGTGTTTGTATGCTTGTCTTTGGACTGTGGGAGGAACCCGGAGAACCCGGAGAGAACCCACGCAGACACAGGGAGAACAAGCAAACTCCACAGAGACTCCACAGAGGTGGCAGCGCCAACCACTGCGCCACCGTGTGGTCCTTTCCTTTTTCAGTAAAACACAAATTATTGGTCGTTTCCTCCGATAACTTTTACTCCTGTAGGTTTTCATGGCGTACACCAAACCTCCGTATTGCCTTAGTGGTGTGTGGAGGTTGTCAGGTAAGCCTAAAGTAGGCTTGAGGTATTCCCAGATTATAGCGTAGGACACACCAGAGTCAAATTTATGTTTAATCTGGTCTTGAATGACCTTGAATTTATTAGTTGGCAGTAGTAGTTGGAGTGCCATGCATTGTTTTACTGTGGGATTTGGGTTATCCAAAAGGTCTACAAGTTTGCACAGATCTGTGAATGACAGTAGGTGCTGTGGTTATACTGAGACAGAAAGCACTCCTGTCTCTTTCTGTCAGGTGATGACATTACATCCATCCAGCAGGAGATCACCATGATGAAGGAGTGCAAGCACAAAAACATAGTGGCCTATTTGGGCACCTACCACAGGTGCGTCCCATTCATTTCTGGACTTTCTCGATTGGTTGGTGGATTCATGTATTTATAACTGTTTTTTGTATTTAACTTTAATTTTACCTTCTCCTGCTTTTAGTTTTTATTTGTGTAGAATTTAGTGCCTCTGAATATGATTGCGTTACTGTGGTTTGTCAGAAATACCAAATTGTGGATCTGTATGGAGTACTGTGGTGGAGGATCACTGCAGGATATGTATCATGGTATGTACCATTTACAAATGTATGTTGATATTATTGCTTCAACTTTTGTTCTATATCACATTTTACTGTCATACATTATTATAACTACCCACTTTGAGCAATTCATTCATATTCATCATTTATAAATGATGGGGCAGGATAAGGAGGACCAGGGCTCCAGGCTAACCTTTTTTTTGCTCGGTGCACAGTGGCCCCTAACTCAAAATTTTAGGGGCGCAAGCAGAAAATTATTTCCACTGGCAAACCAGTCATTCAGGCATTACCTGCTAAGTGGGCTGAAGTGTAGAACAAGTTTGTCAGCGACAGAAATATTTAATAACAACAAAAAAAAACAAACCCCAGCAAATTCACTGGCGAGTAGATGAAAATTTTACTTGCACTGTGTCTAATTTTAGGTTCATTTGGTCGCAGTCTGGAGCCCTGGGGACAGTGGAGGGCAGTGAAAGGTGGCGCCACCTTCCACTGCCCTCCAAAGCTCATTGTTTGCCAGTTTAAACATGCCTATAAAAAAACAACAACATTGCTTCACCTTCCTGTCGAAAAGCATAATAATTGTCGTTTTTTTGATGCAATTTTAAAATGCAATAGACGTTGGCACTGGATGTTGTAACTTTTGACTGAATGAATTAAGTTTATTGATGGTGATAATATTTGATATGATGTTATATTTACAGAGTTAAAGTATAGTTAAAATAATTTAATTATTGTATAGTAGTTAGTATTATTATTCTCTTCTTACCTCTTTTTTTTCCTACATAAAGCGAGACGTTCGTTGCATCACTACGTCCTCC
Source organism: Thamnaconus septentrionalis (assembly GCA_009823395.1). Lineage (NCBI taxonomy): Eukaryota > Metazoa > Chordata > Actinopteri > Tetraodontiformes > Monacanthidae > Thamnaconus > Thamnaconus septentrionalis. Next base: position 27,918,561 of record CM020503.1, read on the forward strand.
TGTGAAATTTTTGAATTCAGAACGTAGTTAATCAACACTGGAAGCCAAAATCAGTTGCACGTGTTCCTTCTTCTTTTGGGTTGTGCGAGCTGTTATTCAAAGTTGTCTTCACAGTGACGGGCCCATTGAAGGAGAAACAGATCGCATATGTGTGCAGAGAAACCCTGCAGGTAAGGATTCCTTTGCTTTTGACTTGGGACATTTCTGTGGATGCCATGCTGCATTTACTATGTGAGAATATGGACACAGCAACCACTTTGATTCAATTGGTTAGTTAGCATGTAACCAGTGCAGGAAGTTCTGCTAGTAAAGGTTAATTTGGAGAGTTGGGAGAGCAAATTTTAGCTGGCAAACAGTTATTTTCAGTTTATAGAAATGAAATGTCATTAAAAAAAGTTTTGTTGAATTACACATCCTCCATGATTGGACAGAGCGCCAACCCACCCACATCTGCTGGCCTAAATAGTTTCTAGTGAATACGACAGCTATCATGTTGCAGTTTTTACAGTTGAGCAGGATTGTTTGAGGATTTGATGAGCTAATGCTAATCAAAGCTCTGGGGACACTTTGCTGGTTAAACTGGTGCCTCTTAACGATGAATCTACTCAAACAGAAAGCAAAACGATTCAGACTTTACTGACTGGAACCCTTGAGCACGAATTAAAATTCTGTGTTTTGTGTTTTTAATGCAGGGTTTACATCACCTGCATCAAACTGGCAAAATGCACAGAGACATCAAGGTATAACACACGTAACACACACACACACACACACACATTTACATATATGTTCTTACCTATATTTGGGTGTGTGTATACACGTCTATTACATGTTAATCGCAGTGAGATTAAATATAAGGCATAACTTGCTAATTTTTAATTAATCGTAAGCCTTTCATACCCTCCATCCACCACTAGTGGGCTCCTCCCGCTGGAGTGCTAACGTTTCCACACTGCATCCTGCTAACGTCAACTGTGTTTCATTTTATGCAAATAACACCAAGTTAACGTCAAGTTGATGGTTTAAGCCAAGAAGAAATGTCAACTTTTTAGAATATTTTCTCTAACTTTCATTTGCCATCTAGTAATTGTTTTGTCTGTGTGTGTCTGTGTGTGTATTTCTGTGTATGGAATCTATTTGTGCTTGTCCTCTCTGCAGGGCGCTAACATCCTTTTGACTGAGCGAGGAGACGTAAAATTGGGTCAGTGGTCTGATCTGTATATGGACACACAAACACACAACCGTGCACAGACGCTGCAGTGCTCGTTCAATGAATGATTCCTCATCAGTCAGATGTGACTGTGTAGGGCACGGCAGACACGCCAGTGCTCCAGTGTGACCGGTCTTTGTCTTTGTCCCTGGTGTCCAGCTGATTTTGGAGTGGCCGCAGAGCTCAGCGCCTCTGTTGCCAAGCGCAAGTCTTTTATTGGAACCCCCTACTGGTAAGACAATGACGCTGCACTCTGGTATTTTCATGAATTCATGACATTTCATAATGTGTGTATTTAAGTCGAATGCTATTTAATTGTTGACGCGTTAATGGTTTGTTTGTTTGTTGATTTACTTAATGTACTTTTCGTCTTCAATACTTTATCTTCAAGATTTTGTGAATGTTTAACATGGCAAACAAAAAGTGGTAACAAATTTCAGCGCAGAGATTTTCAGTCTTTGTTTTATTTCTAGGATGGCCCCAGAAGTGGCTGCAGTGGAGAAGAAAGGTGGATACAACCACCTGTGTGATATCTGGGCTGTTGGCATCACCGCCATTGAGCTGGCTGAGCTCCAACCACCCATGTACGACCTCCATCCAATGAGGTGAGTCAGAAGTGACCAGGCCTGGGCAAACTGTGAGAGAAACCAGAGATGTTTCTAGTGAGTCGGTCAGCAAGAGGACACAAAGGGCTCAACGTCAGTAGGGCGTGTGATGTGATGGACTGTACCCCCGGATGAAACAGCACCACCTAGAGCTTCACAGCTTCCAGAACTTATTAAGATTATTGAGATTATCTAGAAAATTATAAGATAGCCATTTACAATTTCATAAGAAATTGTTATTGAAATTACAGTTGTGGTAAAGTTAGATAGAAAAAAAAACCCTCAACCACCAAATGAAACTGAAAAGTGAAAACTTTCACGTCAATGCGCCGGAAGGAGCAAAAGTTTGAGAGCACATTTTTTCCATTAAAATGTCCACAACTGGTCATTTCTCCCTTTCAGAGCACTGATGTTGATGTCCAAGAGCAACTTCCAGCCACCAAAGCTAAAAGATAAAACCAAGTGGTGAGTTCTTTAGAGCCTGTGATGCTACCTAGCATGTTTAGACACTGAATGTTTGTCCTGTTGTTGTAATCGTCCTCTGCCTGCAGGTCTGTGGCCTTCCACAGCTTTGTCAAAATGTCTCTCATCAAAAACCCTCGGAAAAGGCCGTCAGCTGAGACACTGCTGCAGGTCGGTTCCCAGCTAAACCTAAATGGAGTTTTAAAAAAGAACTGGAATTTACAGTAACTTGCCAGCTTTGTCCTCTGTTGCTCACCCTGCCTCACAGAATACATAAGATTCCACTGTACGCTGATGATGTCTTCATCTTTTTAACTAAACTTGTGCCCTAAACCCTGATAATGGAGTTTTATCTGAAAAGGACAGAGCCAACTGCACTTGTACTTACTGCACTATTATTAGTTTTTACTGCATGCCTTTTTAAGTTGTGTTTTTTTTTTCAAATCTGTGTAAGAATACTCAATGAATCCAGGAACACTTCACTAAAAAAGAACAGTTTCTTCAGGAACAATGGATTTTTCTCCTCCTTTATTCTTAATGTAAGAGAGTCGCTGTCTTGCATAGAGTCACAAATTGTAACTTCCTCCTTCAGCACACTTTTGTGACACAACTGCTCACCCGCAACCTGATCATTGAGCTGCTGGATGTCGCCAACAACCCCGAGCTTCACAGCACCCACTCTCACAGCCTGGACGACACAGACCTGGAGGTCAGTCAGTGCTGCGAGCAGTCAAATTCTTTACTTGACTCAGAAGTTAAAGGTTGTGCTTCTTGTGACAGCGACAACCACTGTCTTGGTGTCTTTGATGGGTTGTACAGGTTGGGGAAGTCTCTCCAGATAAGATCCAGTCAGCCGGGAAGCACCTGCCTGCAGAGAGGACACTGTCTGAACAACAATGTGAGAGCGCTTGCACACTGACACTGCAGGGCTGACAGTATGTATGGGGGTTCAGTTTCAACGCTTGCCCAAACTATTGACCGTCTGTGCAGTTACTGCCCACCAGTTGCATGTCTAGTAGCTTCATTGGGCCACAACCAGGGTGGAGTTTTGGACTGAAGCTGCCAACCGTCTTTTCATTTCTTCATGTTTGGGTAAATGTATTCCCTGGGGGGGAATCTGGACCTGCGGTTGGTGTGGTCTCGAAGCTAAAAGTCAAATGAAGCTTTACTCTTGTGATTGTGTTGATTGCACTTGTGTCTACAGGTGGTTTATTGTCAATATGGTGAACTGATGAAACCAAAGGCACACTGAACAATACAGCACATACATGCACCCTATTATTCCTTAAATGTTGAGCTCTATGAAGAACTGACTCTCACCACTACTGGATTTGAAAGTGCTGCTATTCTTCTTGGGTATGTACGTTGGGTGGAGAGTGGAGAAGAAGAGCCCTGGTAGTCAGTCCCATCAGATGAAGCAGGGCACCAGGCTGGCAGTCAGCCGGCAGTTTTTTTTTCTGTTCTTCTTTAACCCATGGTTCCATGCGGAACAGCGGCTGCGTCGGGAGTTGGCACTGGGAACACGCCACTGGTATGTGGCAGACAAGAGGGTCTTTCAAGACCTACTGGAATGACTTCACACTGGTGCTGCTGTCTCTCATGGCTTTCTGCTGTCATCCTCTGGCGTCACACTGTGTCCAGTAATATGTCATCAGACGTGTTGTTGTTGCTGTTGGGCTGCCAGCGCATTGCTTTTGATTTATTGTTGTTTGTTTGATTGTTTAATTCATTAGTAGACAGAATCCAATGTTAACATTACATTGTACCAACTGGAGAGGGGCTTTGCTCAGTATCATGCCCTAGTGACTCTACGGCTAGTGCCTCTATTCCCTGTAAATTCAGTGTTAGCTACCTTTCTACAGTGCGATGTTCAAAAGGTTGCACAAGTGTTGTTCAGAAATCAGAGGAGGAGGAGGAGTCAGCCAGGGCCTCCAAGGAAAAGCTGATGCTTATTGTACAGCATTCAAGTCCTTAAACACCGGGCAATAGTCGGAGTGACGCAAATAAACGATGCCAGCTGTTCGTCTTTACGCCTCTGACACAAGAGGGGAAAAAATAACAGCCGCTTCTTTGCTTGGTGGAAATTCACTGCCGGTGTGGAAGGTTGCATCGACTTCAAGAGGTTTTCAAAAAAGCAAAAAACAAATGGATGGATGGATGGATGGATGGATGGATGGAGAGGTCCAGGATGTTCGCCTTGGATGGATGCCTGGATGGATGAGACAATGAGGGGGTGGATGGGTGCGTGTAGGATGGATGGATGTTTTAAAACAAGACAGGTATTGGCCTCACAAATTCACTGCCGGTGTGTAAGGACCTTGAGACGACCTTGAAAGAGGGTTGCAACTGGCTGAAAACTTTACACTTTCATGAAGAGATTTTGTTCTCCACTATTTTTTTTTGCAGTTGACCAGGTGAAGTTTGGGCTCCCACTGAGGAAAGTCACTGAGCCCTACTCAGATTTGGTGAGGCAGTATTGATTTTTGCAAGTGATGCACGGTGGTTTCTCTCGCCAATGTAACCTCAGACTGTGTTCTCGTTCCAGCAGCGGCCTTACGACGATGACTGGAGTCTGTCAGGAGAAGACGACTCACCGTAAGACTTCTTCCATTGTTTCTGACCCGTGCACGCTGTTTTAATGTATCTCTGCTCCCAGTGGGTGGAGCTGCTTTCAGCGCGTTCATCAAGTTCATGTCACAAAGCGTTGAACCTGGAATATATTTCACTCTGCAGTCACAGTCTCACTTGTGCTTCCTCAAAGTGCACAATCTCCTTAAACTCAGCCTCGCGCTCAGATATATGTGTGTTATTGTACAAGATATAATACTGTCTGGTCCAGTAGAATGCCAGCCTGTATCGATCAAAAACAGGATCACCGCAATATAACCTGGCTTTGTCCTGAATTGACCTCCGAAGTGACGGATAAGATATGAGAGTAAAGAGTCGTTTTGTCCATAAAACCAACAAGCATTGATGAAGCATTGATCAAAATATATTTTTGCGTGCAAACGTTACTGCATACAATGTGGCTGCATAAAGAAGCATTCTGTGCACAGACTTCCTACTAGGACTAGTTCTCATAAATCCAAATATTGAACACCAGCACCGGATGGGGTTTGGAGACGTCCTCTTTGGAGAGGTGGAAGATCATCATCAGCTGTGTTGCCTTTGGGTCATCAGGTGGGCCGATGCTCCCTCTTGGTTGATTGGCTGATGGGTCCACTGAGCCTCTGGACTGGTTTTGTGATTGTCAAGGTCCTCACACAGCGGGCAAAAAGCAAAGTGACGACAAATAAATGACGTGAAAATGAACAGTTTCTGCCGGCGAATTTTCCTGTGCGCACCTAGCGCGAGGCTAACGTGCGTATAAAATTCGCTCTTTCTTTGGCGCCGAAGGAGAAACAATGGAGTGGACGACATCCTCAAGTGATGATGTCCTGCTGATGGTTAGATTAAAAAAGAAGAAGAAGAGTAAAAGTCTCTGGGTTGACCCAGTCTTGTTCTTGAGAGAGGAGATGGTTGAGTTCAACACCACCGTCCAGGAGCTGATGTTTTTACCCAGTGAAATTTGGCCACTACTTCAGAATGCAGGAAACATTTGCAGAGGGAGAGAACATTACCCAAGGTTTGATGTGACGTCATCGACATGCCAACATCATTTTGATTGGTCGGAGGTCCAGCCGTTTGTCTTTTCGTCCTCTGCAAAATTCAACACAAGAGCGAATAAATAACAGCCGGAAATTCGCTGCCTGTGTGGAAAGTTGCATTGATTTCAAGAGGTTTTGAAGAGAACAAATTATTCACCCGAAATTCACTGCGGGTGTGGAAGTTACCTTAAGTGTTGTGGTCTGGCTCTATGGAGGTCACCTGTTGGATTGTTGGATTATTGGTTCTATGTGAATCCAGGGAGGCAGAACCAAGGAGTCACCAAGTTTATTCTCAGGAGTCAGGAAAAACCTCGCACAATAACCCGACGTCCTCCTGACAGCTGCTGGTGTATTTAACATCAATATTTAACCATCTGTCCTCTGGAATCCAGCACTTGATGATTAAGTAACAAATTCCAAAGCGCAGCAAATTACTGAAAGGGTTCCTGCTTATTATTTTTGTCAATGGAGGTCTAATACTCAAACTAAAGCAGCCTTGAGCTGAGGCGGTGATCTTCTTCCGCCTTGGAGGTTATGAGTTGAGTGGACCTCCAGTTCCTTCCTTCCCATTGTGCCGGGCCATTCAGGCCGCTAGTCAGATAAACACCAGGTCTTCCTGTTGCAGGAGCCTGTTGGAATGTGTGGAACAAGCCCTGCAGCTGAGGTAGGAAATGTCCATCAACTCCAGCCGCCTGCTAACAGCGCCCCCTGTCACTCGCCATTCCACACAAATCCACCTAAAACAAGCCGCTTGTGATTTCCTTGTTGTTTTTTTTTTGTTCCTTTCAGTGAAAATCAAACCTTTGCCACAGTCAGTGGGTTTGTGTTCAGTCTCTGCTGATCCCACGCCAGCGTTGCACTACCATCGGATTGACAGATTACTTCATGCAAACCTACTGATTTTTAAGCTTCATGTTTTGCTGCTTTTCGTGGTGTCGATTGAGCTGTTTGTTGTGTATTTGCTGCTGTTAGCCTGCGTTAGCATCCTCCATATCTGCTTGTGTTGCTGTGCATGTCGGCCTTCTTTGATTTCTACCGAGGTTCTGACCAAGATGCATTCTTGTCTTTATTCTTTGTCTTGCAGGAGCCTAACCATTGGGAGGGCCCCATGTAGTGATGTAAGTGATGAACACACTGTACAAGCTACTGGGTCTCGCTTGCATAGCAGGAAAGGGCCGTTCTGATTGGCTGTTTGCTCAGTATGTTTGCTAATCAAACCGCTTTATTGTATGTAGTTGATGTGACCCCAACATTTGACCACAGCTGCATCTCAATGTCATAATCAATCAATCAATCAATTAATCAATCAATCAATCAATCAAACTTCTATTTGCAAAGTGCTGAGTCAAACCAAAGGCACTTTGCACAAACAATCAAAGCTCTTTGTACAGTCGGTAGAAAACCAACTGAAACCCTCCAGGGCAGCAGGGGGCGACAGTGGCGGGATAAACTCACCTGTGGGAAGAAACCTTGAGCAGATCTGCACTCCAGAGGGCGCTCATCTGCTTTGACCTTTAGGTTGGGGTGACAAGGAATCCAAAAATGAAGAGCAACAGCGAGAAGTAGTCAGTATAATAAGTATAATTACACAGCTCTCATAATATAGATATGATATATATATATGTTTAAATAGATAGATAGATGGATGGATAGTACGGAAGCACATTGCATTCACTGGACAAAAAATGGTTCAGGCACTTTAGCTCATACTTACGAGAAAACATCTCGTAAATACGAGATTTTCTTCTCGTAAAGATTTCGTAATTATGAGATCAGGATCTCGCAATGCACTGCCGTACCTGCGCAGTGTTGACGTACTAATATTAATATCATCCTCACTTTTAAGAAATTCAGGTTCCCAGTGTCTCAAACCAGGAAGGTAGTAAGAAAGATTAACGATAGCAGATTAACACACACAAGATAATGCCCGATCATATCCAGACACACATAAGATAATAGATAGATAGATAATAGATAGAAGATAGTTATCCAGTGAATGCAGATCGATACATAGATAGATAGATAGATAATAGATAGATACATAGATAGATAGATAGATAGATAGATAGATAGATAGATAGATAGGTAGGTAGATATGTTTATGAATGAATGTTATTGTGTAATTACAGCTAAAATTAATTTCAATGTTTCCGATTTCTTTTTTACAAGGGAGAAAGAAAAAATGTTTTGTTCAGTCCATCTACAGCGTCTCTGCCGGCCTTCAGCTGTCTGACGCCCAGCGTGGAGGATCCTCGCCTCACTCCAAGGCCCAGCTGCACCCTCGGCCCTGACAGTGCCACTGCAGCAGACTCTCCCTCCACTGCAGGTACCACATCCAGTCTGGGCCAATCACTGCACCCGACCTTCAGGGTCGTTCGTGACCTTCTGCTTGGAGACCTGTTTTTGAAGAAGGAACAGCGACATCCAGTGGTTACATTTCAGATTGCGGCGTCTTTCTCTCGCCCTCCTTCTCCTGAGTTTGCCAGTGAACTACGGTGGCCTGTGTACCCAAACCCGGATACCTCGTCCTTCTTCTTCTCGGTCGGTTTATTTGAGGACGCCCCCTAGTGTTCAGCCTAAATACCAAGCGCTGTGCTGTCAGGCAGCTGGATCGTCCACAGCAGGCTTCCTTGGGAGCGCTGGGGCCTTATTGAACTATGGAGATTCTGATATATATGAGAACTGCTGTATGGGCAAGAAAACCAAATTACTACTATTGCACTGAAATTATATACATTTACTCAGGTAAATCTTTTTTTTTTTTTTTTTTTACCAATATAAACATCATAAATCAAGCCAAATGTGACACACTGGACCTTGAATTCCTTTCTGATCCCTGAGCCCGTGTGGCGTTTGTACATTCTGCCAGGGTCTGCGAGGGTTCTTTGGTTACCCTAAACCCACCAAGAGTCAAGAGAAAAATTTGAAAGATGTCTTAATTTATTAATATTGCAAATGGTGCTTTGCTTTCTCTGTGGCCCTGTGATTAAACCTGCAAGCAGTCCAGGCTGTCACCCCACCTTTGGACAATGACAGCTGGGTTATGACCCTAACCCAATGACAGAACCATCCAGAACCACCCCAGGGTTGTAAAATGAACCATCCAGAACCATCCAGAACCACCAGCAGATGGATGGAGTGTTTTCCAGAGCCACCTCATAGGAGGAAACAAACCATCCTGGATGTTATGGAGGAACCATGTTGCTGTAATGTCAATGGAAAATGAAGCAAAGCAAAGTTGCAACCAAATCAGTGTCTGTGAAGCCCCACCAGGGTGTTTAGCTCTGAGAACCACCCAGAACCAACCTAGAACCATCCAGAACCATCCAGAACCACCTACAACCATCCAGAACCACCGCTGGACCACCAGGGTGTTTAGCTCTTAGAACCATCCAGAACCACCCCAGAACCAACCTAGAACCATCTAGAACCATCCAGAACCACCCCAGAACCAACCTAGAACCATCCAGAACCACCCCTGAACCACCCCTGGACCACCAGGGTGTTCAGCTCTTTATTGAAATGACTCTGAAAACACTGCAAACACAGAAGAAATACAGCTATTTTATGACTTCATTACTATTAATATAATTTCCTCAAGTGCAGCGGGCCGAATTAAAAAGCTTAACGGGCCGCATATGGCCCCCGGGCCGTAGTTTGTCCTGCCTGGTTTTGGGTCAACCCCAAGTTCCTTTCCAGGCCAACACAGTCCAACCTAAACAGCCCTTCTCCTCCTGCTAAGGTCTGTCCAGGTGCTCGGCCACACAGGACGTGCGACAGCGCTGCAGTGACCCGTGCCTACCAGCAGAGGACGCTGCACTGGTGGACAACAGGAAAGTAAGGGCGGGGTCGCCTCCAAAAGGTCAAAGTTTGCTTTCTCCTGAATGGAGCACGCTGAGGAAGAAGGTGGAGGAGCTGGTGAGTTTCAGCGCCACGGTAGCTTTGGGTCAGGATTCATTTTTCACACTTTTATCAACCCTCTGTGTTCTGTTCTGTCTTACGTCTGGATATTTTAGAGGACTGACTGTCACGGACTTCCTCCGACCCCTCAAGTCCACGTAAGCATGATTTGGACAAACCCGTCATGATTAAAAATGAGGTTTTCCTGCGTGAAATATTGTTGCTGAAGTGTTGCTATCCTGAATATTGACGAATATGGGAATTATACAAATATTTGCAACAAAAAAAAAAAAAATATATATATATATATAAATGTATAACATTTTAGTGACTATACATATATATCATGCATTAAAACAATATTTAAATATATTAATTATGATACCCACTTAAATTTTGCTTTGAGGCTTTCAGGGAGGGGGGTCTGAACCCTCCCCCCTGTATGGCACACTGTTCATCGGGGAGCGCCCACAGAAAACGTCAAAGTTTTTCTTGCACAAGTTTGGTATTAATTTCACAGATAAGATGATTCACAGATGAAGAAACACGAGGTTTCCCATCAGGCCTTGGGACCTGTCAAAATATCATCCACTTCTTTATATTAAATGTTTCCTGGCTGATGTTTTTTTGGGGGTTTTTTCTTTGGTGTCAAAATATCATCCACTTCTGAAAAAACAGCCTCTGACGTGGCATCAAAGTTAAGAAGCGCTTTAGCGACGGCAGGAGCTGCACTTGATTCTTCTTCTGCCGTCACTGTGTCCCACTGTCACTGATGGTCACTGGTGGCTCCTGCAGATGGGAGCCTGTTTCTCCAAGGTCTTCAACGGTTGTCCTCTCAACATCCACTGTGCCGTCACCTGGATCTTCCCCAAGACAAGAGGTGAGACACTAGACTCCAGCAACCTCGTAGGCCATCAGGATGGCACGCCAGACACATCAACGCTTTCCCACAGTTTGACCAAAATGCCAGAAATGTGGATTCTTTTCAAACCAGACCTCTTTTTGACAACACGTTAAAAAAGCGTCTCTTCAAACTTTCTCAGATCAGTACCTTCTGATTGGTGCAGAGGAGGGCGTCTATGCACTGAACCTTAATGAACTCCATGAAGATACACTGGAGAAGGTGAGCCAACCAAATAAGGTCAATGCTTGCTGGAGGACAGAGGAAGTTTTACAGAACAAACTGTCTGTACGGTCTCCCTGTCATGGGAATAAAGAGTGTTTAGATCTTAGAACCATCCAGAACCATCCAGAACCACCAGGGTGTTTAGCTTTTAGAACCACCCAGAACCAACCCAGAACCAACCCAGAACCATCCAGAACCACCAGGGTGTTTAGCTCTAAGAATCATCCAGAACCATTCAGAACCATCCAGAACCACCAGGGTGTTTAGCTCTAAGAATCATCCAGAACCACCTGGGACCTCCTAGAACAATTCAGAACCGCCTAGAACCACCAGGGTGTTTAGCTCTTAGAACCATCCAGAACCTTCCAGAACCACCAGGTGTTTAGCTCTATCCAGAACCATCCAGAACCACCCCTGGGACCTTTAGAACCACCCAGAACCAACCCAGAACCAACCCAGAACCATCCAGAACCACCAGGGTGTTTAGCTCTTAGAACCATCCAGAACCTTCCAGAACCATCCAGAACCACCAGGGTGTTTAGCTCGTAGAACCATCCAGAACCTTCCAGAACCATCCAGAACCACCAGGGTGTTTAGCTCTTTATTGAAATGACTCTGAAAACACTGCACACATGGAGGAAATACAGATATTTTATCACCTGCTTACTATTAATATCATTTCTTCGAGTGGGAGGGGCCCAATTATAAAGCTTAACGGGCCGCATATGGCCCCCGGGCCACAGTTTGCCCACACCTGGTCTAGTCGCCTTGGCATCATCCTCATTAATGGGCTGGTTTTAGGACTTCTTCTGTTGTTCTCGTTGTTCACTGGCCACAGTATCTGTACATGTTTTTAAATATCAATATTCCATCATAGTGTTTGGCCTGCTGCCTTTTAATGTCATCATTACAACAATAGACATTATGGATGCATCAGCACTATTCAAGGTCGTCAATCAGAAGTGACTTGAGCTTGATTTGGACCCTTCCCTCCCTCAGCTGCTCCCCCAGCGATGCACCTGGCTCTATGTCATGAACAATGTGCTGATGTCAGTGTCAGGTGAGTGTGTGTGTGTGTGTGTGTGTGTGTGTGTGTGTGTGTGTGTGTGTGTGTCCTAACTGCTCTAAGACCCCACTGGTCCTGCAGGAAAGTCCTCCCAGCTTTACTCCCACAGTCTGACGTCACTGTTTGAACAACGAGGTCATCACCTGGTGAAGAAACACACGCTGTCACTGGGCACCAACCGTTTCACCGAGAGGATCAGTCCCAGGTAGGACGGAACCAACAGAGTTCAGAGTTAGCATCCAAACACGCCAACACGTGTGCTGAAAAGTGATTTTGTGTTGAGCTGAGTGTCATTTTTCTACTCCACAGGAGGTTTTCTGTCTCTGTGAAGATCCCCGACACTAAAGGATGCAGGCGATGCAGCGTAGGTGAGAGAACCACACTGTTGACTACAGTCCAGTTCCAGTTCAGTCCAGTCCAGTTCAGTTCCGTCCTCTCCAGTCCAGTCCTGTCCTGTTACGTTAAGTTACGTTACATTGAGTTGAGTTGAGTCCATATCAGTTCAATCCAGTTCTGTCTAGTCCAGTTCATGACAATTCAGACCGCTTCACTTAAGTTAAGTAAAGTTGCGTTCACTTAAGCTATGTTAAGTTACGTAAAGTTGTCTTAAGTTAAGTTTAGTTGAGTTATGTTGCGTTATGTTGCATTCAGTTCATGTAAGTTATGTTACAATAAGTTATGCTAAGTAAAGTTGAGTTAAGTTATGTTACGTTAACTTATGTTTAGTTCTGTTAAGCTAAGCTAGGCTAAATCAAGTCAAGTCCAGTTCAGTGGAGTTAATTTCAGTTCCAGCAGCAGCAGCAGCAGCACTCACCTCACCTCCTCCTCCTCTCCCTGCCAGCTAGAAACCCGTACACTGACAGCACCTTCCTGTGCGGAGCGGTTCCGTCCGGCCTGGTGCTGCTGCTGTGGTACGAGCCGCTGCAGAAGTTTATGCATCTAAAGGTTTGTGCGAGCACTCTTGTGGAAAAAAAAATGTCAAAAAGAATAAATAAATTGTGCACAGATTCACCACTGCCTCAAGATTCTCCTCATTTCACCGGACCATGTGATCGCTCGCTCTTATTGTTGCCATCCATCTTTGACTTCTAGCACATCGCCATCAGGCTCCCCAACTCTCTGCCCATATTTGAGCTGCTGGTCCTGGGGACGGAGGAGTTCCCCCAGCTGTGCGTCGGGGTGAGGGACGGCGACGACGGCCGGCAGGTCCAGTTTGACATCGTGGAGCTCAACAGCGCAGCAGTTTCAGCACCAGGTGAGTCGGACTGCTGGTTCTGCTCCGGCTGTTGACAGAGCGCTGCAGCCGTCCAGTGAATTCCCTCCTTGTTTCCGTGCTGGTGTGCAGACGGTGGAGCCTTGAAGGCATCGCAGGTCACTCAGCTGGACCGAGACACTATTCTCATTGCATTGGCAGGTGAGTCCCCTCCACGGCAGCGCTGAACAGCTTTCATACAGATTTCATACAAGATATGACAACATCGACTGCTTCTTCCTGAGCAGAAACTGTGAAGATCGTGACCTTCAGCGGACTTCCGTCAAAGGAGTTTGCCGCAGAGTTGCTTTTCGGCTTCCCCATCGAAACTCTCGGTACAAAGCAAAAATAAATCCCGCTGTGAACGAGACTCAGTGTTCCTTGACGGCACTTTACCGACTGAAACCTGTTGCAATAGTCTGCCTGCAGGACAGCATCCTGGCCTTCTGGAAGCACGGACTCAAAGGGAAGAGTTTCCATTCGGACGCGGTAATTTGCTGTGATCCGGCCGCTCGTCCGTCGTCCAGTCAGAATATTTGATCCGTACGTCGTTCACTACATTTCAGTTCATCCTTCAAACTGCAGGTCACGCAGGAAATAACGGACGAGAGCCGGGTTTTCCGTGTGTTGGGCACAAACAGGTGCGTGAAGACCGACTGGGAAAGTAATTAGTTTCATCGCTCACCAATTCCCTGGATTATTTGTGTCCTTATGTTGGACAATTAATAGTTCATGACTTTTCCCACCTGGACATTTGACAGGGACATCATCCTCGAGAGCACGCCGACGGGGGAGCCGTCAGCACTGAGCAACCTCTACATCCTGACGGGCCACGAAAGCAGCTACTGACCTTTCACAGAAACCTCGTTCAAGAACACCTGTTGACGAGACGTCTGGCGGGTGCCAGCACCACCTAATCAATAACCTTTTTTTTCTACCAGCTTGAATAAAAAAAATAATGCTAAAATCTGTCTTCAGATGATTTTTTTTTTTTTTTTAATCACAAAATTCCAAAGTGTTTGTCAAACCAATGTTGGATTATCCTTTTTACAATCAAATGGTAGAGAACTGACCTTGTATGGACGCTCCTCTTTCTATTCAATCACGACACATTCGCTACGTTTACTACGGAAGCGTGTTGCATTCACTTGGCAAATAAAAACAATCTCTGTTTTTCAATGTAATTATTTCTCATTTTTTTTCCACCCTAGCGTCATCTGCTGGTCTAGTTAGGCAACTGCCCTACACTTACGGTTTAAGAATAAAATGTAATGTCTAAAAAGAACAACACCATCCACCGTACCCTGCGCTGACCCGGTACCGTAGAGAGAAGAAGACATGTGAGGGACAGTCGCACGTGCCACCACCGCAGAGCACACCCATGCCGTAGAGTCGCCCTCTACTGTTTTCTCGCGGGATTTCGAGATGAAAAAAAACAGGGAGGAAAAAGATTTGCACGAAAAACACAGAAAAGAGGGGTGGGGGGGGGGGGGTTACTCAGGAAAACAAAAAATATTAGCACGAAAAACAGGGATGAAAAAAAATAGCACGAAAAACAGAAATAATTCCGCTGAAAAACAGATTTTTTTATTTGCCAAATGAATACAATACGCTTCCGTAGTTTACGACACTCGAGAAAACCGAATTATTGCTTTAGTCCGATTATAATCAGACAACTGAAATGAAGAAAAATGTATAACTCTTTTTTTTTTTTCTTTTTTTTTTACATTAGAACGATAGAAACACCCTCAACATTAATCCTTTCACTTGAAGTTGACTTCTAATGGGTCACATTTCAACTCGGCGGTGATTGAAGGTTGTGAAGGCAACGAGTTTCCTCCTGAAAACACCGCTGGGTGCAAGTTATGCAGATGATACCGTAGCGAACCGGTCGAGCTGTTGAACCTGAAGGTGGCGCTGCAGAGTGCACATTTGGCGTCTTTGTCATGATTGATTAGTTTGAATTTGTCCTTCCTTTGCTGTTCCTGCGTTTCGCCAGCCGCCCGGGAATCTCGCGTTACCTCGAAAGTGTGGCCAAGATTAGGCAATGGCGCCCTCTACTGGCGACACCGCTCCATTTAACAAACTAACCCGTGTCAAAACGGTCAATTTATTGTGACAAGTTAAATTTAATCGATTAAATTCGATCATCAATTGTGAACAACCCAAGCTGCAACAAGTTAGTTGTGATTCGTTTGCCTCTAATTGAGCTGTGGGACACCTGGATGTCCCCAGGTGGCTGAATAAAGGATCGCCTAATCATTGAAGACACCTGACCTTTGAATTGGTCAATGACAAAACTTTAAAAAAAAAAAAAAAGGCCTCATCCAGTTGATCTCCACACTCATGTTCCCCATTAAGGCCGTTGACCAAAATAAATAGAAACGTTTTTAAACCGGCAATAAAACTTCTGCTCATTGAACAAGACAGGTTAGATTAAAATTGGCTCGTTTATTCGTGCAGTCAAACATTTCAATTTACTGAATTCATTAATACCATTTACAGTTAAAAAGTTAATTTACAGCCATAAGTACACAAGTTGTGCTCCAGCACTCCTCTTGACCATGGGTACTTAAACGTTGAAGGTCTGGGAGCTCCAGGACCGCTCAAGACCAGCGTGACATCAAGTAGACTCGAGTCAAAAAAAAACAAAAACCACAAGAACAAAAAACACAACAACTAGGAAACAGAGAGTTAAAAATGTTAAAGTCAGGAATTCAGCATTGAAAGCCCTTCAACCTGTGAAGCAACCAACCCAAGAGAAAGTCTCTTCAAAGTGCTCTCTGGTCGCCCCAGACCTGGGCCTTGCTGATCTCCAGCTGCTGGAGGTGAAGGGCCAGCGGCAGCAGCAGGTCGCTGAGGTGCTGACTGGAGAAGGTGAAGGCGTTGTTGGCCGTGGCCTCAGGAGAGGGCGTGTCCAGCGGAGACGTTGAGGAAGGAGAAGAGGAGCAGGACTTTGACGAGCCGGGTGAGCCAATGGTGAGCGGGGAGGTTGGCGAGGGCAAACCCAAGCTACCAGGACTACCCGGGTCGGTGGACTTGACCTTGGCGGGGAGGCCGTGTTGGAAGCGGCAGCGCGTGCCGTAGATGCAGAAGCCAAAGGCGCTGAAGGTGCGGCACAGGGCTCCGCGTGGCGTCCACGCCTTGGGCTTGGGTCTGCTGATGGTCACGCCCTTCTCCTTCCCGTCGCCAGAGTCCACACACTTGGAGACTTGGAGGTCCTCGCCGCCCTCGACGTGCAAGAAGTTACAACGGGTGCCGAAGGGGCAAACGCCCACCGACTGGAAGGTGCGGCAGGGGACGTTCCTGCGGCGCTGGTGCTGGTGCTGGGCGGGACGCTGCTCGGTGGGATTGTGGACAAACAGGCAGCGGCTGCCGTAGTAGCAGTGACCGCTGGCGTGGTAGCTCCGACACAACTCCGTCTTGTACTTTGGGTGGTGGAAGGGAACGTGGAGCTCGTGGAGGCCGTGGGCAAACTGGCAGCGCTCTGCGTACTTGCAGAGACCCGAAGCCGAGTAGCTGGTGCACAGCTGGGTCTTGTAGCGGGTGGAGCAGACCCAAGGCATGCTGGGAGTGGAGGAGTCCACTAGAGGGAGCAGGGCGTTGGCCAGGGAGACGCCGCCGCCGCCGCCGCCGCTCGACTCTGCACTCGCCAGCAGGTTGTCCACCATCTCCTCATCTTGGCAAGAAGGCAGGAACGCGTCGTCAACGCTCGTCTGAAAGATCAGCAGCAGGAAGCCAACAGGTTCAGTCTTAAGACAATGAACTATTTTTAGTTTAAAGAAAAGAAAGAAAAGAAAGCTGGCTCAAGGAGCCAAGCAAAGAGTTGGGTTGTCGTTTTCTCTTTTTCAAGATGTATATTAAATCATCAACTAAAAAAAACTGCTGCACCAATCTAATATCGTGATATCGAAACAGGAATGAGGAATCCTGCGTCCATAATGCCGCCATTTATGCAAATGTAAAAAGCACCTGGATGCAATGGATGAGCCCTCATTCTCATTTGAAAGCTCCTCAACACGACGGACTTGCAAAGGTGACTGTGAGGCAGCAAACGCAGACGTGTGCAACATTCATCTCAGCAGCCGTAGCATTAAAACATATCATGCAGGAAAAGACAGATTTATAGATATACACAGACATAGAGGTGCAAGACAACTTAGTTATCTCACTCTTTTTTTATTTTTTTTTTATAACCAACAAAAATCACAGTTTAAATCCAGTAGGTGGGTTTACCTCCAACATCGCTGCCAACTGACCGAGGGTTGTTTCTCCACACTCTTGAATCCACACTCTTTTGATCAGCAGGTCAGCTCACCTCACCTGTCTGGCTGGCTGTCTGTCTGTCTGTCTGTCTGTGTGTGGAAGTGGAGCTGCAACAAACGGCCTGCACCTGCGACCACTGCACTCCGCGCACCCTGTGTGCCGCGTGGAGGTGTCACCCGCGAGGACCTTCACTGCCGCTCGACTCCTTGACTTTTAAAGAACACTTCCCGCCCGCCCGCCCCGATCCCGAACACGCGCCCGCCCGCGCGCGCTAATGAGCGTCAGCTGCGCACGGGGCAACGCGTCGCAAACGGCCAATTCCGTCCACGTGCGGAGGAGCCGGAGCGAGGCGGCCGGAAGACAGAAGACAGAGAAGTTGGCTGTGAGGAAAAACAATATTCTTATTTATTTATTTATTTATTTATTTATTTATTTATTTATGTCCAAACGGTGTAATCACGTATTGCTGTGTAAAATCAAATCAAATCAAATCAAATCAATAAATCTAACTGCTTGTATCAAAATGCAGGTGCTTTTAGATTAGATACCTGCATTTTTGCCAATTTCTAGTTTAGTCTAGTTAAACTTTAATATTTGGCCACCGACCTGAACAGCGTTGAGGCCAGTACATATGGAGGACCAAAAATGACATAAGTAAAAATCAATCAATAAATAAATAACTAATTAAATAAAACTGATTTTAGAAAAATTAAAGGTATTTTTTTTTTAGTTTTGCCTTTATTTATTTTTAAATTGATGTATATTTACTTTTATTTATTCAGTTATTTTTACTTATGTCATTTTTGGTCCTCCATAAATACATCACGTTGACGTTTATGTCTGCATGTTGTCATGTCTGCAATGTGTCCCCTCGGCCACAGAGTGGCGCAGTCGACCCTGTGTGCCTCTTCTTCTTCTTCCTTTGCTCCAGGTGAGGAAGAATGATTGGCTGGTGCTGCTTGTTAAGGAGGAGGAGGAGGAGGAGTTATGCCTATGAATCAGTTTCCAGCCAGGCAACGCTTGTTTATTAAAAGTTTGACGGTTTAAACAGGTCGTTATTTTACAGGAAGTGGTTTGATCATGGGATTATATGTTAGACAGCATGTCAATTATGGAGGACAATTATTCACTTATGAATTTATAAATAAATGTCAGTTTCCAGTTCCAGCCAGGGAATATGCAGTAGTGTTTGGTGCTGTAGCAGGGGGAGCACTGCAGCTTCTCAAAAGCTCAGGAACTTACAATATGTCTTTTTCTACAGCTGGAAGAATGAACAGCCCAACTCTTGTTGGAGAGATCGATATAATAAAGAAGAAAAAAAAAGCTCTAGTAAATATATTAGGAACTGCAACCAAACCACATGTTTACCCATAGGAGAAGAGGAGAAGAAATACTTTGGAACTCATTGTATGAAGGAATAAGCGGCAGAAAGCATGCATGGTTGGTGAGAAGTTTGGTTTAAACAATAAAGTTAAAGAAGTTTCATTTAAAATATCACATAAGATTTATCCAACACAAAAAAACTGTCAAGATTTAAGATTGATATGGGTTCACTGTGTAAGTATTGTGGTACTGAAGAGGAAACTACTCCTCATTTGTGTATGAATTTCCATTCTCCAAAAATCAATCTGGACTGATATGCAGCATTACATCAGGACAGTAACAGGACAAACCATTATTTTACAAGAAAAGGACATTCTTATCTCACAACTAATTCTGATGCTTGGGAAATTTCACATCCACAAGAAGAAATTGGCAGATTCCAATTCAGTTAATCCCCCCCCCCCCACGTTTGACGCCTGTCAATCGAAGCTTACTGCTCTTTTTTCCCCACCATCCAAAATCTTGTCAGAACATACATGAACATGACATCACATTTCAAGTCTTGACGGTAATAAAAGAGAAAAATAAATACAAAAAAGTCACTTTTTTTTTAAACTGTGGTCTATTAAAAGTTATGCGTTTGCATTATTTAAGTTTCCTCAGCAGATAGAGTTGTTCCTTCCTCGAGACTCCAGCTTCGAGTGTTTTTTCTTCGTATCACTAAAAATGTAGCGCCAATCTGTTCTTTTACGTTGAAGGGCATCCCGGAAGTACATGACTGGAGTTTCCTGTGGTACGCCAGCGGCACGACGATCGTAGTTGCGATGAAGATCACGCTAACTGGAAACAAACTAACGAAAAGCTCACGTGTATAAACGGGAACCGTCGAAGGTAAAATATGACCGAATATGAAGAGGCCACTGTTGCATTGTGTCTTCCGGTCTAATGCAGCCTACTTCCGGGCCCGCCAATGTTGCTTGTAGCTGCCGTCGCTGTTGCAGTGACGTCGACATGGTAGCTTTGAATCGGTGTTTTGTGATGAGTTTGTGTTCAGCACTGCTGCTGGTTTCTCTCAATAAGTTAAATTGAGTCGCGAGGGTTATCGGTATTATCCTCCACAGACAACCATTCACACACGATTAACTTTTAAATTAATCACACCATGTGATTACACGGAACCCTGGCTTTGTTATGCTAGCATAGCATCATTTGGTGCTATCGGTTCCTGTAGAAGCTCAATTTAAGCGACACAAAATAAAGGTTTACTTTGTGAGTCGACGAGACAAAGTAGCTGCTCAGCTCCAGCTCTCTTTTATTTTGTAGTTTTCATCGTATCAATGATGCATTTATAACCTGCAGGACTTCTCTGCGGATTTAAACGATATGAAGTCCAGTAGTTTTTGGGAGTATTTTGCTCGCCATCGGTGGTTGAGTGGACACACTGGTTCAAAATTAGCGTTTCTCAACTGGTGGGTCGCAACCCAAAAGTTGGGTCGCGGAGCTGTTTTGATTGGGTCGCGGCTCCGAGGGATAGTTTCTATATATATTTTTTTTTTAAACAAAGGGATTTAATATATTCATTCAGTCAATATAGAATAATAATATAAAAATGTTGGCCATTTGTTTTGCAGGACACCATATTCAATTCAATTCTGTTCATTTTTTTCAATTACTTTATTTAATTCATTGACTGGACATGATGGAAAGTGGGGCTAGCATTTTCATTTTTGTGCAACAATAATTCTGATTCGTGACTTGATGATAAGGAGAAACATACAGTAGATGATGTTGGGAACCGGTGGTTCTAAACCAGGTGAGGCCAAACTACGGCCCGGGGGCCATATGCAGCCCGTTACAGTTTTGTAGTCCGGCCCTCCAAACCCAGGCAGTCATCAAACAGCTGCATCTCCTCCATGTTTGCAGTGTTTTCAGAGTCTTGTCAATAAAGAGCTAAACACCCTGGTGGTTCTGGATGGTTCTGGATGGTCCTAGGTGGTTCTAGGAGCTAAACACCCTGGTGGTTCTGATGGTTCTAGGTGGTTCTGGATGGTCCTAGGTGGTTCTAAGAGCTAAACACCCTGGTGGGGCTTCAAAGACGCTGACTTGGTTGCAGCTTTGCTTTGCTTCATTGTCGTTAAAGCAACGTGTTCTCTCCACCTCCCCTGATAAGATTCTGCTCCTCCGACCCGGCGGCAGTGGTGACGGCCATGGCGGAACGCGAGGAGCGCCGCTTCGCCGAGGTGTCGAGGGACTCGGTCCGCCTGATGGCCGAGAGCGCCGGCGTGGAGCTGGCCGACGAGGTGGCGGCGCTGCTGGCCGAGGACGTGTGCTACCGGCTGAGGGAGGCCACGCAGGTACCGTCGGATCGCTCGGTTCCGCTCGCAGACTCCATGCAGCGGTGCTGGGACTGACCGCGCAGCGCGGGCGCCGCTCCGTGTCTCTGTTTGCTCCGTGCAGAGCAGCTCTCAGTTCATGAGGCACGCCAAGAGGAGGAAGCTGACGGTGGAGGACGTCAACCGAGCGCTGCGCTGGAGCAACGTGGAGGTGAGCGGCCGGAGGAGTGCGGTCACATGACCGGTCACATGACCTGCTTCTTCTTATGAAGAAGAAGAATTCACAAGGAAATTGCACCAGGAGTGGAGAATGTGACTGTCAGCTTTTGTAGGACAGCAGCTATTTTTATTATTATTATTATTATTGTTATAATTTTGTTATTATTATGATTCAGTAATATTTATTGTGTTGTGGATGTTTTGGTTTTTTGAGGCTCTTTCTTTGCGTTGGTTTGACTCAATGACTGTGTTGTTGTTGTTGTTGTTGTTGTTTATTTTCTATCTACGCCAGCAGTCAACAGTCTGGACTCTGCCTGTGAACTCAATGTCGTTTCTTTCATTCTCATGACGACCGTCGACACTGCAGTTCCTCACTGAAGGCATCAAAACTACGCATGAGACACACACGGAATTATGGAGGAAACAATACATTTTATTTAATATTTTATTTATTTTATATTTCAATTCTTCCAAATAGCCACCTTTCATAAAAAGCATATTTATTGAATGTGTTTTTCTGTACTGCGTAATTACATACAGTATATCCTGCTCATGTATTTGATGTCTTCAGCATCTGCAGTGAAGAAAGCTGTAAAAAAAAAAAAAAAATTGCTTTTGACTGGTAGTGTATCTTCTATATATTGTATGTGTATATATATGTATTTATATACACATGTAATATACCTCTGTGGTGTTCATGTGCCTACAGTGTCTTGACTCTGCAGCTCTCTGCTCTGTCCCGCCTCCAGACCGTCTGTGGCTACGGCACTCAGGACTCGCTGCCGTTCCGCTCGCTGCGAGAGGGGGAGCTGTTCTTCGTGGAGGACCGCGAGGTCAACCTGGTGGAGCTGGCCCTGGCCACCAACATCCCCAAGGGCTGCGCTGAGACCATGGTGCGAGGTAGGACGCACACACACACACACACACACACACACACACCCAACCAATGCATTTGAAGGCCAGTTGTGTCATAAAAGTCCGAAAATGCTCCCTACTGTTAGCACCAAGGCTACACCGCTACTATCCTGCACCTCCTTCTGTATCCCAGGATGCCTTGCGTGCTGCTGCAAAGCATCCTGAGATCCTGGGAAGTCAGCTGAAATTAGCGCCATCTACTGGCAAAGACACCACGTATAAATTGAAGTATTGAAATTTCACATCAAATATTCAGTTTTCAACGCAGGGTTTTTACTGATTTGAACATCCAACCAACCAATGGTTAGCTTGATGCTATGAAGACGTCACTTCCGGGGTTGGCCAGCAGGAGGGAACGGCGGTGACGGAAGGCTAGACCGTCCCGTGTGGTTACCGGGGAGGCGGGGTTTGGGTCGGTCCTTCTGGGCCGGGTCCTTGGAGGACGCTTCCTTCAGACGGAGGACGCTTCCTCCCAAGGATGCAGACCCTGGATTGAGACACAGTGTGTGTGTGTGTGTGTGTGTGTGTCTCATTCCTCATTCTTCCTCTGGTCAGTGAACGTCTCCTACCTGGATGGAAAAGGGAACCTGGAGCTTCAGGGAGCAGGTGAGCCCCTCTGGACATCAACTCAACACATTGACTTATAACCATACCATATCATACATATGTTTTACATTTATAGATTTCTTTTCAATAGAATAGAAGAGGAGCCTTTATAAATCCCACATGAGGGAAATGTGTGTTATTAAAGCAACAATAGAAGGAAAAATTGTCTTAATTAAAAAGAAAAAAAAAAAAACAAGACATTTACATATAGAAGGTTGGATTATTTCACAAGTTGTGTAAATAATATTGAATAATATGAATCTCACAAATGAGAAAAGTCTGCTTTACTTCTGTTGCTTGCACTTTTTCTTTGAGAAAATTTCTGATAAAACACAGTTTATTAGATAAATATATATATTTTTTTTTTCAAGGTATTTTTCCTCCACAGTTTGCAGTGAAGGTCCTTGACTGTAGTTGGAGTCATCAGTCACCTGATCCTTTCTCTTCTAACCTCGCTGCAGTTCCCTCGGCGGTGCAGTCGCTGTCCGACGACCTGCTCAAGTACTACCAGCTGATCACCAGAGCCATCCTGGGGGACGACCCGCACCTCATGAAGGTCTGCAGCCCAGCACGGCTCAGCCAAGTCTGTCTGTGTGTGTGTGTGCTGACGTGAACCCAGTCTTGTTGTATTTCTCTTCTGTGTGCTCCAGGTGGCGCTGCTGGACCTCCAGTCCAACTCCAAGATCGCTGCCCTCCTTCCATACTTTGTCTACGTCATCAGTGGGGTACGAACACCGAGTGCACTGACACTGGTCCAACTCTGTGGCTTGTCTATCCACTAGTGGTCCTCGGCTGCTGCTGCTGCTGCTGCTGCTGCTGCTGCTGCTGCTGCTGCTGCTGCTGGAGTCTCCGGAGCGTCCGCACTTTATGTCCTCATCATCAGAGACCCCAAGTTATTCCACAAAAATAAAAACACGAGCCCACTTCCTGTCATGGCCAGTCAAAATATCCACATTATTGAATTGAATTGACATTTTTTATACATATATATGTGTGTGTGTTTTTTATTTATATATATATATATATAGATATATATATATATATATATATGTATAAATTTAAAATATATTTAAAGAAAAAAGGGGAAACGGGCCACGAAGCCGCGACCCAATGGAAAACGCTCTGCGGCCTCCTTTGGGGCCGTGAGCCACCAGTTGAGACACGGTGTCAGTTCACTTCCTTCTAAACTCCTATTGGCTGCTGCTGTTCCCTGGGGTCCAGGTGAAGTCGGTGAGCCACGACCTGGAGCAGCTCAACAGGCTCCTGCACATGGTGAAGAGCCTGGTCCAGAACCCCTACCTCTACCTGGGCTCGTACGTGCGCAGCCTGGTGTCCAGTGTGATGTACTGCATCCTGGAGCCTCTGGCTGCCTCCATCAACCCCCTCAACGACCACTGGACCCTCAGGGACTACGCAGCGCAGCTCCTCAGCCACATCTTCTGGTGAGCGACCGCAGCCGCTGCCCCACACGGAGAACCTTCTCCTCCTGTCTCCTCCTCTGTTGGCTTCTCCTCCTCTGTTGTCTTCTCCTCCTCTGTTGCCTTCTCCTCCTGTCTCCTCCTCCTCCTGTCTCCTTCTCCTCCTGTCTCCTCCTCCTCCTGTCTCCTTCTCCTCCTGTCTCCTCCTCCTCCTGTCTCCTTCTCCTCCTGTCTCCTCCTCTGTTGCCTTCTCCTCCTCTGTTGGCTTCTCCTCCTGTCTCCTCCTCCTCTGTTGGCTTCTCCTCCTCTGTTGTCTTCTCCTCCTCTGTTGGCTTCTCCTCCTCTGTTGCCTTCTCCTCCTCTGTTGTCTTCTCCTCCTCTGTTGGCTTCTCCTCCTCTGTTGTCTCCTCCTCTGTTGTCTCCTCCTCTGTTGCCTTCTCCTCCTCTTTTGGCTTCTCCTCCTCTGTTGTCTTCTCCTCCTCTGTTGCCTTCTCCTCCTCTGTTGTCTCCTCCTCCTCTGTTGCCTTCTCCTCCTCTGTTGCCTTCTCCTCCTCTTTTGGCTTCTCCTCCTCTGTTGCCTTCTCCTCCTCTGTTGTCTTCTCCTCCTCTGTTGTCTTCTCCTCTGTTGTCTCCTCCTCCTCTGTCTTCTCCTCCTCTGTTGGCTTCTCCTCTGTTGGCTTCTCCTCCTCTGTTGGCTTCTCCTCCTCTGTTGCCTTCTCCTCCTCTGTTGTCTTCTCCTCCTCTGTTGGCTTCTCCTCCTCTGTTGTCTCCTCCTCTGTTGTCTCCTCCTCTGTTGCCTTCTCCTCCTCTGTTGTCTTCTCCTCCTCTGTTGGCTTCTCCTCCTCTGTTGTCTTCTCCTCCTCTGTTGGCTTCTCCTCCTCTGTTGCCTTCTCCTCCTCTGTTGTCTTCTCCTCCTCTGTTGCCTTCTCCTCTGTTGTCTCCTCCTCTGTTGCCTTCTCCTCCTCTGTTGCCTTCTCCTCTGTTGGCTCTGTTGGCTTCTCCTCCTCTGTTGGCTCTGTTGTCTTCTCCTCCTCTGTTGTCTCCTCCTCCTCTGTTGGCTTCTCCTCTGTTGCCTTCTCCTCCTCTGTTGGCTTCTCCTCCTCTGTTGTCTTCTCCTCCTCTGTTGCCTTCTCCTCCTCTGTTGTCTTCTCCTCCTCTGTTGCCTTCTCCTCTGTTGTCTCCTCCTCTGTTGCCTTCTCCTCCTCTGTTGCCTTCTCCTCCTCTGTTGGCTTCTCCTCCTCTGTTGTCTCCTCCTCCTCTGTTGCCTTCTCCTCTGTTGTCTCCTCCTCTGTTGCCTTCTCCTCCTCTGTTGTCTTCTCCTCCTCTGTTGCCTTCTCCTCTGTTGGCTTCTCCTCCTCTGTTGCCTTCTCCTCTGTTGGCTCTGTTGTCTTCTCCTCCTCTGTTGTCTCCTCCTCCTCTGTTGGCTTCTCCTCTGTTGGCTTCTCCTCCTCTGTTGTCTCCTCCTCTGTTGCCTTCTCCTCCTCTGTTGGCTCCTCCTCTGTTGCCTTCTCCTCCTCTGTTGGCTCCTCCTCTGTTGCCTTCTCCTCCTCTGTTGCCTTCTCCTCTGTTGTCTCCTCCTCTGTTGTCTCCTCCTCTGTTGCCTTCTCCTCCTCTGTTGTCTTCTCCTCCTCTATTGTCTTCTCCTCCTCTGTTGGCTCCTCCTCTGTTGCCTTCTCCTCCTCTGTTGCCTTCTCCTCTGTTGTCTCCTCCTCTGTTGGCTTCTCCTCCTCTGTTGGCTTCTCCTCTGTTGGCTTCTCCTCCTCTGTTGTCTCCTCCTCTGTTGCCTTCTCCTCCTCTGTTGGCTCCTCCTCTGTTGGCTTCTCCTCCTCTGTTGCCTTCTCCTCCTCTGTTGGCTTCTCCTCTGTTGTCTCCTCCTCTGTTGCCTTCTCCTCTGTTGCCTTCTCCTCCTCTGTTGGCTCCTCCTCTGTTGCCTTCTCCTCCTCTGTTGCCTTCTCCTCTGTTGTCTCCTCCTCTGTTGGCTTCTCCTCCTCTGTTGGCTTCTCCTCTGTTGGCTTCTCCTCCTCTGTTGTCTCCTCCTCTGTTGCCTTCTCCTCCTCTGTTGGCTCCTCCTCTGTTGCCTTCTCCTCCTCTGTTGGCTTCTCCTCCTCTGTTGTCTCCTCCTCTGTTGCCTTCTCCTCCTCTGTTGTCTCCTCCTCTGTTGGCTTCTCCTCTGTTGGCTTCTCCTCCTCTGTTGTCTCCTCCTCTGTTGGCTTCTCCTCCTCTGTTGGCTTCTCCTCTGTTGCCTTCTCCTCCTCTGTTGTCTCCTCCTCTGTTGGCTTCTCCTCTGTTGGCTTCTCCTCCTCTGTTGTCTCCTCCTCTGTTGGCTTCTCCTCCTCGACAAAGCGGACCGTACACCACCTGGTCACACGGCTGGAGATCCCTCAATGCTCTGTGTCTCCCCCTGCAGGACTCACGGTGACCTGGTCAGTGGTCTGTACCACCAGATCCTGCTGTCCCTGCAGAACGTCCTGTCCGACCCGGTCCGGCCGCTGTGCTCCCACTACGGAGCTGTGGTGGGGCTGCACGCCCTGGGATGGAAGGTACCTGGGCGCTAGCCGTTAGCCAAGGAGCTCATTTTATCATCGGCTGTAGTTCCACCATCTTAACTCCCGTAGTTTTTACCTTCAAATTAAAATAACCAAAATGTAAAAAAACAAAAAAAAAAAAACCAAACAAGTCGTATTGCACTTTTTTATTTGCCGCCTTCTGGTTTAAATTTCAACAGTGACCCTTTTTTCCCAGGCTGATAATAAATTTAGAAACAAAATAAAAACAAACCAATGAAGTCATCATCAAATCCTTCAATGAACGTCCTGTCCTGATTGACAAGACAAAATAGCAGCAGAGAATTCTGGGATTTGTAGTGTTGGTGTCAGCTCCAGCAGGGATTTTGTCTTGGCCTTGTTGGCCAGAGTTTGACTCCTGTGCGTTAGAGAAGATCTTTGAATGTGTTTTCCATCGCGTCCTGGCCATCCTGGTGTCTCCATGGTGTGTTTTCCTGGAGAATCTTCTCTGACTGTCTTCTGTGTCCTTGCAGGCTGTTGAGAGAGTGCTGTTCCCACACCTGCCGGCCTACTGGGCCAACCTGCAGGCCGTGCTGGATGACTACACCGTCTCCAACGCCCAGGTCAAAGCAGACGGCCACAAGGTCTATGGAGCCATCCTGGTGAGTAGGAACCATCTGGACTGGAAGTCAGTGATGGATGTCAGTCTGCTGGTCTGGAGAAGTCCTCTCAGTCCCTGTGAGTGGCTAGACCAGGCATGGGCAAACTACGGCCCGGGGGCCTGCAGCGGCCGGATAAACTTTTCAACCCGACGCGCAGAACGTGAAGAAATGATAATAACAGTCAGTCAGTCAGTCATCACACAGCTGCCTTTCCTCCATGTTTGCAGTGTTTTCAGAGTCATGTCAGTAAAGAGCTCAACACCCTGGTGGTTCTGGTGGTTCTGGATGGTTCTGGAAGGTTCTGGAAGGTTCTAAGAGCTGAACACCCTGGTGGTTCTGGTGGTTCTGGATGGTTCTAAGAGCTCAACACCCTGGTGGTCCAGGGGTGGTTCTGGTGGTTCTGGAAGGTTCTAAGAGCTAAACACCCTGGTGGTCCAGGGGTGGTTCTGGTGGTTCTGGAAGGTTCTGGATGGTTCTGGATGGTTCTGGATGGTTCTAAGAGCTCAACACCCTGGTGGTTCTGGTGGTTCTGGTGGTTCTGGAAGGTTCTAAGAGCTAAACACCCTGGTGGTTCTGGTGGTTCTGGTGGTTCTGGATGGTTCTGGATGGTTCTAAGAGCTCAACACCCTGGTGGTTCTGGTGGTTCTGGATGGTTCTGGATGGTTCTAAGAGCTAAACACCCTGGTGGGGCTTCAAAGACACAGACTTGGTTGCAACTTTGCAACATATTTCCTCCATAATATCCCATAATAGACTGTTTCCTCCTATGAGGTGGCTCACCAACACACTCCATCCATCTGCTGCTGCTCCGCTACCCCCCTCTGGCACACTGTAGAACCCACTGTGGCCCCACCCCTGGTCTAGACAGCCGATCAACCAATCAGAATCCTGCAAGAAGCACACATACCTTGACTGTTCTTGACTCTTCTTGACTCTTCTTGACTTTTCCCAAAGCTTGGTGTGGTTTTTGTAAAAACTGAGAGGTTGAGCTCGCAGGACACATTTTACCACACCAGGAAAGAATCAACATATTCTGACTAAAGTGTCTTGGAATTGTTTCTACAGACCAATATCGTCTCTGAGGCAGAAGCAGTCACAAAACACGTTCACTCATGAAGCATTTTCAGGAAATTTCTTCTCAATTTTTAAAAAAAAACTCACATATAACATCTACAGATACCACCCAAAAATGAGAATATCCAGTAAAAGTTGTTTTATTTTGGCAATTTAACATCAAAGATGAAAGCAACACATTTTATTGAGCCATTCCACGCAAATTGACATCTCCAGCAGTTCCTTGTTGTAACTTTGCTGATTAAGATTTTCAGCTGATTAAAACCACAAAGCCACAAACTCAGAAAATTAGAATACTGTGAAAAGCTTCAGTTTTGTAGCTTCAAAGAGTCCAAAGAATCCAAAACCCCTGCAAAAGGCTCCTGAGCCTTTAAACAGTCTGTCTTGGGTTGTTGGCTCAGAAGAGTTCACACATGGAGAAATACAACAACCTTCTCAGGAGGTTCTCATGTTCTGGGTAGTACTGTGTAAATGTATACGTACGGTATATATCGATAGTATGTATGGCGCTTTGGCATTGAGCATCGCTTCCTCCTGTGCTGCAGGTGGCAGTAGAGCGCCTGCTGAAGATGAAGGACCAGTCCCTGTGTCAGCCAGCAGACTGCAGCTCCACCGCTGGCCCGCCAGGCTCCTCCTGGGGCGGTCCCGGTCCGAGGGTCAGCTCCCCGGGCCTCAGCCCCCCGCCGGAGCCCCTGTCCGAGGCCGCCCTGGGCATCGCCACCCACCTGCAGGCAGGGGGCGCCGGCTGCCCCTGGGAGGAGTGGAGGCCGGTGCCTCTGCCCGACATGTACCGAGAACTCTACTCCTTCTTCGGGGACAGCCTGGCGGTCCGCTTCAGCACGGGCCCGGCCTGGGGACGGCTCGTCGGGCCGCGGCCCCGGCCCGGCCCGAGCACGGCAGGAAGGAGGCCTCTAGCGCCCCCTCCAACCCAGACACCGCCAGGAAGATGCCCCAGCTCACCGCCAACCTCAGCATCAGCCCCAGGCAGGACGGCAGCCCCCACGCTGACCCCCCGCTGCCCAGTCTGACCGCCCTCAGCTCTGGCAGGTACTGAGGAACACTGGCCACATGGCACCACTAGGGGGCCACGACAGCACCGCCAGCAGGGGGCGGGGCTCAGCCCTGACTGAAGTCTGGCTCAAACTTTAAAGCCAGGCTTTGGAATGTTTCTTCTTCTTAGAATGGAATAGAAATTTACAGCAACAATGTAGCGCAAAAGAAGGAAAATTGTGCGAATTGAAAAGAAATAAATATCGCGATATCTATATTAAATATTGATAGCGTGAGAGTTCTGTCGTTTCTCAGTGTTGCTGCTCACAGCTTCACTCCCTCCTTCTCCTCCTCCTCCCCCAGGTCAGCGGCTCGCTCCTCCTCCTCCTGCTCCTCCTCCTCCTCCTCGGCCCAGCGCTCCAGGTGCTCCTCGTCCCGGCCGGGTCAGCCCTCGGCGGGTCAGTACCGCGACATCTTCCCCAAGAGCCGCTTCACCTCCTCGCAGGCCGCCGCCCCGCCCGCCTTCTCCTTCCTGATCGGCGGCCGCCAGATGGGCCGGCGCTGCCGAGGCCGCCGCCCCTTCCAGACCACCTTCGCGCCCAGCGCCCCGCTGTCGGCCACGCCCACCCGGGCCTACGCCCACAAACTGCCCGTGATTGGCCGGGTGGGCAAGCCGCTGCGGTGCTGGACCTGCTCGCACTACTCGCTCTACCTGCCCCTCTAGTGGCGCCACTGCGGTCCAACGTCCGAGCTGCCCGGACCTCAGCGCTCCTCATGTTCATCTTCATCATCATCATCATCATCATCATCGTCATCATGATCTTCATCTTCATCATGATCTTCATCTTCATCTTCATCATGATCTCTTCATCATCATCATCGTCATCATGCGCTGTCAATTATTTGTCTCAGACTTTCCCTTCTACAATAAAGTGATTGTTTTTCTCAGAATCAGCTGCTTCTCTTTCATTTGCTGGAGGAGGTCACATGACCAGGAGGCAGACGATGGGCAAACTACGGCCCGGGGGGCCGGATGCAGCCCGTTTTCTTTTAGCTTTTTAACCCTTGTGTTGTCCTACGGCTCAGAAGCGACCCACTGCCGTGTTTAGCTGTAGAAAAAAATACCTTCAACTATATTTTTTTCCAACTTGAAATTTGATGACTTTTCCCAAAGGGACCCCATCATTAGAATAAGTGATACTTTGTTTTTGTTTATGTTTCTATGTGGGCTGTACACCACTAGGGTACTGGGATTGTCTTCTGGGTCATTTTTGACCCGTGAATTATAAAAGCATTTAATCCGGCCTGCCGAACTAAATGATATTAATACTGAAGGTCCTGACACACCGACAGCAAATTTCCAAAAACTGCATAATTTGCTTTTTTTTTTTTTTTTTTTTTTTTTAAACCTCTTGGAAGTGGAGGCAACCTTCCAAACACACCAGGAGTGAATTTCCACGGCTGTGATGTCTTGGCTCGTGTGTGGAGCGGCTGGAGGACGCTGGCAGAAGTTTGTCTCCAAGGTTGTGCACGGGACTGTTGCATCACAGAAGAGCACGCTGACCCGTGACCTTTCCGCTCCGCTAGCTCCGGATCCGTCTCTGTGTCGCTCTGATAGACAGCACACAGCTGTAATACAAGCTAAATCCGTCCAGGTCACAGATGGCGCTGTGTGGCACGACGCCAGCAGATCTGATTTCCACTGCGGGGGGCTGGACCACCACACAAAGACCTGGAAACACCTCCTGGTAGGACACACGGCAATGGTCCGCGGAGCTAGCTGCAATATGATTGGAGAAGAACTCTAGCGTAATAAACCACGATGGAAGCAGCGCCGCCTAGTGGGTATTAGAGAAGTGAAATAACAACTGTGGAGATGAAGTTTATCATCACATTGATTGGAAAATGTGATTTTCTGAGTGTTTTCAGGAGCAATAGAGGCCTCGCCGGTCCTGACGGCGCCCCCCACTGGACAGATTTATGACTGAGTCCTGATTGTGAGTCATGTGACTGGATGAGTCTCTTCTCTCCCTCCTCCGCTCCTCCTTCTGCATCTTCCTTTTGTGCCTGACCATTTTTAGCATCACTGGGAAAATCCCTGTCAGCGATGGATTTAGCTGGACCGCCCCTAGTGGCCAGTCTGTGTTCCAACCTGGAGGACTTCAGTCTAAAGTGCATCCGTCATGAATGACGCTATAATCACATCAGCATCAGCTGTGTTTCAACAACATCCTGCTGAGGACTCACTGACACTCTCCTGGCGGTGGCAGGCAGGCAAAACAGAATGAATGACCAAGAACACAGAGAGAGAGAGAGAGAGAGAGAGAGAGAGAGAGAGAGAGAGAGAGAGAGAGAGAGAGAGAGAGAGAGAGAGAGAGAGAGAGAGAGAGAGAGAGAGAGAGAGAGAGAGAGAGTCAGGAATGAAATACAATTATGTATTATTGGTTGACAATTTAATTTTAACATAAGTTGGAAAGAAGTTTTTATTTATTTATTTATTTTTATTTA
This sequence comes from Thamnaconus septentrionalis, assembly GCA_009823395.1. Classification (NCBI taxonomy): domain Eukaryota; kingdom Metazoa; phylum Chordata; class Actinopteri; order Tetraodontiformes; family Monacanthidae; genus Thamnaconus; species Thamnaconus septentrionalis. The sequence continues at coordinate 27,950,647 of CM020503.1, forward strand.
TTTATTATTATTAATAACAACAACAACAATAATGATAATAACAACAACAACAATAATAGTAATAATAATGATAATTTTATTATTATTATTATTAATAATAATAATATTAACAACAAAAACAACAACAACAACAACAACAACAACAACAATAATAATAATAATAATAATAATAATAATAATAATATTAATAATAATAATGATTGCACTTAATACTTGCTGAGAACCTCCCTCCCACATAAACTGATTTTTCAAATTAAACTCTCACTCCCCGGTTTCCGGTTGTCAGGTCTCCTCCTCTGCTGCGCCTCCTCCAACTTTGTGAGTTTGTGTTGCGCCGTGGTGACGCAGCGGGGAACGAGGAACTACTGCGGCAGACAGGCAGGCAGGCAGGCAGACAGGCAGACAGACAGACAGGCAGACAGACAGACCGACAGGTTGATTCTCTCCGCCGGTCGAGGCGGCGGCGGAGGGCGGAAGCGAGGCTCTCAAACCTTGTGTGGTTTTTTTGTTTTTGTTTTTTTTTTTATCGCGTCGGAGTTGTTTTGTTTAGTTTTGTTTGTGTATTTTCTTTTTTTTTTTCTTTTTTCCCCCCTTCTTTTTGACACAACCACCATGACTTCGGTGTGGAAGCGACTCCAGCGCGTGGGCAAGAGAGCCGCGAGGTTCCAGTTCTGCGCGTCTTTCCAGGAGCTGCTGGTGGAGTGCGGCGACGCGTGGTGAGTTCGCGTCCCAGCGGAGTTTCACGCGCTGTCCAGCGCAACAACGTCGACGGCTGTCACGCCCGAGGCAGTGACGCACTCGTCCCGTCACGCCAGATGATGATGATGCTCGGCTCCGTGCACGTGACCGAACGCAGTCGTCTTTTATTGAGAATGCGTTGTTGTTGTTGTTGTTGTTTTTTAAATAATTTAACCCACTGTACAGTTAAATACGTATGTTGGGTGATGACGTGATATTCCGTCATGCTTGCAGAAGCAGCACGGGACGATACACAACCATCTGCTAAACTTCACAGCCGCTCACGCTGCGAATGTTGTCAGTGTCAAAGTGTGTACATCGGAAGTGACTCGATTATTGGACAAAAGCACCACGTGTTCCGTTTTTGTCTGGTTTCTACTTCCGCATCTTTTTATTTATTTCTTTATTTATGTCTTAATTAAAGACCCATAGCCTGAAGATGGAAAGTGTTTGTTGTGTAGGGAAGTTGCAACAAGGCAGCTCTGCGCAATTCAATGTCAATGAATTCTGATGGGTCATCAAGGCGACGTTGAAATCATGCAATGAAACCAAAGACGTCACCTTTTTTTTTTTTTTTTTTGAGGAACTTTATTTTGAAATGCTAAATCAGAAATTTCTCAAATTGAGGCGGTGGGGAAAGAGGGCTGTTGAGTGGTGGACTGACAATTAGGAATTTGCGCACAATTTGAATTTGAAGTCAAATTTGAAGTCAAAAAAATGTTTTGGAGAAGCTTTATTTTGAAATGGGCTGGTGTACTTCACACACTGTACTAATTACCAGCCTGAAGTGGGAATCTTGAGTGACAACAAGGCATTTTCCCAGCATGGGTGGTGGTGAGTTGTAGGTGTATGCACAGATGGAGGCAGGAGGACAGGAGGAGACAGGAAGTAGCAGTGAGGTCAAGTTAGTGAGGAGACAGGAAGTAGCAGTGAGGTCAAGTTAGAGAGGAGGCTGCGCTTAATCATCTGTTGCCGTCATACCAAGTATTGAAGCAAACAGTACGTTTAGAAACTGACGTGATGCAAAACTGTCACTGTGTTGTTGTTGTTGTTTTAAGCTAATACCAGGACCGATAATAAAGTGTTGCTCACTGATGGCACACAATTATAAAGCAGTTCAGGATCTGGCAGCTTTCCAACATGTGTTAAACCCCCCCAGCTTGTGACAGTTATAACAATTTAATGATTTAAATGAAGGACATAATACGAGTCATGGTGATCTGAGGCAACGCTGTCGTGGGAAGACAGCAGCAGGAGCCTCCTCCTCTGACTGACAGGTTCTGCTCCGCATGCCCCCTTGTAGAGCCACTCTCTGTGGACCACCTTCAGCCTCGGCTCACAGAGTCCTGTGTGACCAGAGCGCTCTACATCCTGGCATTTCTCCTGGCATGCCAGGTGGAGTCGTGCAAGGGTTTTTGGTTGAGCCTCGCTGCGTGGGAGGAGATCCTGCTCATGTCCAGCCTGTGCCTCCGCGTCCAGTGCCAAGCAATCCAGACCACTGAAAGAGTGCTGGGAACTGTGGTCCTGCAGGAGCGAGCCTGCTGGGGAAGTCTCTCTAGCCCAGGGGTGTCAAACGTACGGCCCGCGGGCCGGATCAGGCCCGCAAACTGTTTTTTTCCCGGCCCGCGAGACGATTTTGCAAAATATAAAAACTGCAATTTATCAGCGAAAGAAAGTGCTGTTCTAAATGTGTCCACTTGGTGTCGCAATATTGTTTATGCTTCTCAAACAAACTCAATACTGGGGCTGAGCAAATCGGCCACTCACACCTCCTATTGGCTACCCTCATTGCCCCAGAACGTCTCCTATTGGCTACCCTCGTTGCTCCAAAATGTCTCTGTCTAAACAGACAAAGCTGATGCAGAGCAGTGTTGCCAACTTGGCGACTTTCTCCCCCCCAAAAAGTCGCTATTCTCCTCATAGCGACTTTTTTTTTTTGTCAAAAGCGACTAGCGACAACTGTAGCGACTTTTCCTGGTGTTGTTACGTTGCGATCAAGTGCAAATTGTCAATTATGCAAATTAGACGATGAGGTCATTTGGCGACTTCTAGCGACTTTCAGGACAGCCAATAGCGACTTTCCTTACTGAGGAGTTGGCAACACTGATGCAGAGTGCAGAGTGCTCAGAGAACACGGACAAAGTAAAACAAAGAGAACAACTGGAAGTTGTTGTTGTTATTTTTACGTTATTATCACCATACCATGATTTTACCGCTCCGGCCCGCTGGGGAATAGATTTTCCTCCATGTGGCCCCTGAACCAAAATGACTTTGACACCCCTGGTCTAACAGAGAGACAACTTCATGGACGTACCCATCGTCCCAGAGAGGCTCTTTGGCTCTGCGCTGGCGTCAGTGCAGAGGACGGTGCAAAGCCAAGAAGAGAGGGGATGAAGCTCTCCAGCTTTGTCTTCCTCCTAAGCCTCCAGCTCCGTCTCCTCAGCCGCCAGTACAGCAGACCAGCTTGGTGCGAGCAGCTTCCTGCTGCCAGGGCTTGGTGCCAGCAGCTGTCCAAGCTCTCCTGGGGAGCCAGGACGCCACGGTTCCGGGCGGGAGAGCTGGGAGGTGTGTCCCCTCCTGCCCACAGGTGGGCTTCCCCAGGTTCATCCGGGGTTCTGAGGAGCATTTCAAAGGGGTTCGGACTCCAGTTTGCTGCTGGTCCCCCCAAGGTTCTTTGGTAGAATTCATTCCTAGACACAGTGAGGGTCAGCTTGCGGTGTTACAAGAGGAAATACTGTCTCTGTTACAGCAATATGTGCATGACTTACCGTACGGAGTCAGTCAGTCAGTCAGTCAGTCAGTCAGTCAGTCAGTCAGACTGGGAGGGACTGGAATTTGCCCTATCCTGGATCTGCAGGCGCTGAACAAACATGTCAGGAAATACAGGTTCAGAATGAAAAAAGTGACAACAAGGAACTGCTTGAGATGTCAATTTGCGTGGAATGGCTCAATAAAATTTGTTGCTTTCATCTTTGATGTTAAATTGCCAAAATAAAACAACTTTTACTTGATATTCTAATTTTTTGGGTATTACCTGTATGTGAGCTGAATGTCTTGTTAGACTCATAAGATAGTAAATTATGAGGCAAATAGTAAAAAATTGATTTTCTTTTTTTTTTTTTTTTTTTACCTAACTTAATAAACAGGAGTGTAATCACTTTAAAAACACCAAGACCTTCTTCGACCTTCTTCTCTGTCTTTTTTTTTTTTTTTTTTTTAGCCCTCTGGCTGAAGTGGATGAGCTTTGTGCAGTCAAAAATCTGTGTCAGATGTGAACCAGCCAGACCAGACAAGCTAGCTGACTCCCAGAAATGAATAATCAACAAGTCGAGTTGCCAAACATTTCATCATGTAGCGCAGCGGCCGCCACCCTTTTTAGCACCACGGCCCGGCATGAAAACTGTGGTATTTTCTAAATATATATTTAAGTAATTAAATATATATTAAAATATAATTATTAATATAATATATTAATATATAATTATCTATATAATTATATAAATAAACGTGAATCCACTGTGTACACGTTTGGAACTTTATTAGCAGCGTCCTCTTAACATGGCGACAAAAATCTGCTCTGTTAAACTTTGCTTTCTTGTTCTTGGGAGTCGTGGACTCTTCCGTCTCCTCCCTGGACCTTTTCCTCTTTACAAAGACGCTCGCTTTCACTCATGTTGCTCGCTAGCTTGCTAGCTTGTGGGTTTAATCTCGCGGTGACGTATCAGTGTGACCGAGACCAGCGCCTTGACGTGCGGTCATTTTTCAAAATAAAATTGCTCAGACTCAGATCATGAATGAAACGGGATTCATTTAACGGAAGTTAATTATTCTTTCTGTCCGGCCCGGGACCAAAAAATGACCCACGGACCGGCACCGGTCCGCGGCCCGGGGGTTGGGGACCGCTGATGTAGTGGCCCACTGCTGTTATCAAACGCAGCAGTTGTTTTTGGGGTTCAGTATCTGTGTCGTCTCGAGCAGCTTGACTGTTTATCATGCTAGTTGTGCTGCGTGGGGACACGTTGGTGGGTCAGCAGCAGCACTCAGCCAGGGCTGTCGTAAGTGGTGCAGCAGCTGTCGAGGTGCCGCTAAGCCTCAGGAAAGTTCACTGTGGTCTGCTTCTATTTTGGTTCTGACCCCGACTTCAATTCTTCTCTCTTCGAACCAGCGACGGCTCAGTGAATTTAAGACTAATGCTGCCATCACACGGAGTCCGCAAATATCAGACGGCAAACTGCAAGTCAGTCCGGTGGGGGACGAGGGAAGGCTGGTGGGACTTGGTGAAGGCCAACAGGGCGTTGACAGCAGTGGTGGATGGCAGTGCCAAGCAAAGTCACGATATGTGATTTGACTTTTGGCCTCCGCTGCTCACTGATCTGATGCCGTGTCACAAACAGCAGCTCAGCTCGAGCTTTTTGCACAGCAGCAGACAGAATTGTACGACCAGAGGGTGGGAAAACTATGGCCCGGGGGCCATATGTGACCTGTTGAGCTTTTTTAATCCGGCCCGCCGAACTTGAAGAAAAGAAATGAATAGTCAGTCAGTCATAAAACAGCTGCATTTCATCCATTGTTTGCAGTGTTTCCAGAGTCATTTCAATAAAGAGCTGAACACCCTGGAGGTTCTGGATGGTTCTGGATGGTTCTGGTGGTTCTGGTGGTTCTAAGAGCTCAACACCCTGGTGGTTCTGGATGGTTCTAGATGGTTCTGGTGGTTCTAAGAGCTAAACACCCTGGTGGTTCTAGATGGTTCTGGTGGTTCTGGTGGTTCTGGTGGTTCTGGATGGTTCTGGTGGTTTTCGGTTGGTTCTAGGTTGGTTCTAGATGGTTCTGGTGGTTCTAGTGGTTCTGGATGGTTCTGGTGGTTCTAGATGGTTCTGGATGGTTCTAAGAGCTCAACACCCTGGTGGTTCAAGATGGTTCTGGATGGTTCTGGTGGTTCTGGTGGTTCTGGATGGTTCTGGTGGTTTTCGGTTGGTTCTAGGTGGTTCTGGATGGTTCTGGATGGTTCTAAGAGCTAAACACCCTGGTGGGGCTTCAGAGACACTGGTTTGGTTGCAACTTTGCTTTGCTGCATTTTCCATTGACACTACAGCAAGATGTTTTCTACTGTCTCCTCCTATCAGGTGTCTCATGTACGCACAAAGCGTCAGTAAATCAGACTCTCACTGCGTTTCCATGACCGTTTTTCCCAAAATAAAAGTGATATTCCTCAGATTTCGACAAAGTACAGTTGGGATTTGCAGGTGTTTCCACTGAATGAAGCCGTAGTTCTCGTAAAATCTAATTCCGCCAGAATTACGTTTGTTTTGTTTGTTTACGTTTGTTTGTTTTTCACGAATGCTTCTTCTATTTTTCTCTTTGATGACTTGCAAAAAATATTCCGTCTCCTGCTCCGTCCAATCGCGACGCGATTCACGCGGTCACGTGACCCCGCTGCCGTGTCAATGTGAACAAAGTCTTTCCATGACACTTTGGCGATATTCCTCCATGTGGATGCGTGTTAAAAAAACCACCTGGTGAGAGTCAGAACTGTTTGAGAGGTTTTTCTTGTTTCCTGTTTCCATCTCCAGTTTTATTATGGCCATATTTAGCTTTGGCACAATTCTAGGGGTGATGGAAACGCAGGTGGTGAAACTGCTAGCAAGACTTTGTAGTTTGTGGTGACGGAGGAACGGCTCGCCTCAGTACGACTCCAGCAAATTGTAACAAGGATTTTGGAAACATCGTTTTATCGTTACGCAGTACCAAATATATAAATGAGGTCATGTGATGGCTTTGGCTCCAACGTTGACATCAACTAAACTGCTGTTATTTCAGGCACCCAGACAAGCTGAGGGTCGTGTGGATCAGGAGGAACAGGCGTCACATGACCAAGGTCAGGCTGATTGTTGCAGAAGCAACTGTACAATTGTATTACTGTATTATGATTGTTGTTGTTGTTATTATTATTGTCATCATTTTTTTTCTTTGTTGTTGTTGTTGTTGTTGTTGTTGTTATGCACTGTGGGTTGCATCTCTTTTGTATGAACAGTGCTCTATAAATAAAGTTTATTATAATTATTATTTCAACCAGCCACACTTTCAAGGCTCCTAGAATAAAACAACTTTGACTCTTGCGCCTTTTCTCCATTTCAAGATGTGGGCAGAAATTCACTTGTGTTTCCTGTCTTTGTGCTTTGCGTCAGCCCCACAGCTGGCAGCCGGGAATCACAAACCCCCACAGAGGCCTGGTCCTCTGGCAGCTCCCGAGAATCTGGACATCACAGTCACTCTCTTTAAGGTACGAAGAGAAACACGTCATTGGTCACGTGACACGTCTGAGGAATGACGGCATTCCTTCTGTCGCCAGGAGCCCAGTGCAGAGGAATACGAGGACAAGGATTGGACCTTTGTCATTGAAAACGTGAGTCTGCTCCGACTCTCTTGTGATGCGTCCCGATGGAAAGTGACTGCTGACTCTACATGAATGAACTGCTTGCTAATCAGATTCTATGGTGTGGCATGGATTATGATAATCAGCAATACTTCTGATTTTCAATCAGGAGCGTGGTACTGGATCGTTACAGCCGGGTCTGTAGTCAAAGTCCACCTAAACCCACGATTGACAGTCCAGAACCTTCCACCTCCTGGATCTCCATCAAGCCAAAAGAGCTTTCTTAGTGTTTTGTTGTTCGTTTATCAGCGCTAGGTTTTTGTACTGCGCGTTTGAGGATTATACTTCTTCTTCGTGATGCACTTTGAGTGAGCGCGAGTACACTCAACTCAACTACTTGGGTTGAAAAAACTAAAAAACAAACAAACAAACAAACAAAAACAACTACAGAATAAGTAAGGGTAAACAAGTAAACAATGTGCAACCGCAAGTATAAATAAGCTATAAACAGTGTGCAGCTCGGTGGAGTAAAATAAGGATCTATATACAAGTCTACATAGTATAAATAAATAAAATATAACTTAAAAGGTGAATGTGACATATTATATAAAGGAATAATATGCAAATCAATATATTTCAAGCTTTTATTTCTTTGGATTTTGCAGCTTAAAAAAAAAAACCCTCAAATTTTATAATAATTTCCTGAGTTTGTGGGTTTGTGGTTTTAATAAGCTGAAAATCTTAATCAGCAAAGTTACAACAAGGAACTGCTTGAGATGTCAATTTGCCTGGAATGGCTCAATAAAATTTGTTGCTTTCATCTTTTATGTTAAATTGCCAAAATAAAACAACTTTTACTGGATATTCTCATTTTTCGGGTAGTTCCTGTAGATCTGCGTGCAGAAGGTTTCCGTGGATACGATGACAATTTGCACGTGAGCCAATGAGAATTGTTGTGGAAATTCAATTTTCCACTTATTCTAAGGCCTGTTGATGTAAAACTCTACACATCAGGTATTTTTTTTTTTCATTGTTCATGGAAATGTTGTGTGTTGACTTGAGGCCTTGACCCTCTGCTGATCTTCACCATTAGGTGACAAAGCGGCGGAGGAAGGTGTTGGCCTCAGGGGACATCAACATGAAGAAGTTTGCCAGTGCAGCGCAGTCTCAGCACGACGTGACGCTGCAGCTCAAACCAATGAGCAGCAAGGTGGTGGAGGTCCGGCTGAAGCTCACCCTGTCCTGCCTGCTGCTCAGAGAAGGCAAGGCCACGTAAGTCACCAACGCAGCAGCGTGTCGTTGGTGTTTTGAAGGCCGTCGATGGTCCGTCCACTGACCTGCTGATGTCGCGTCCTGTGCCGGCAGAGACGAGGACATGCAGAGCTTGGCCAGTCTGATGAGCATGAAGCAGAGTGACGTCGGAAACCTGGACGACTTCGACGACGGTGACGATGAGGCTGTGGAGGACAGAAGGTCCGGTGGCCTCGTGGAGGACAGAAGGTCCGGTGGCCTCGTGGAGGGCAGAAGGTCCGGTGGCCTCGGGTCTGGACCAGCTGCTCTGCTCACTGGTGAGCTTGAGGAGACACTTGAGGAGCACTTGAGGATTTATCATGAATCTAAGGGGGCGTGTTCTCATAGCCTCGCCGCGCCTCGCCTCGCTTCGCCACGGTTCGATTGTGTTCTCATTGGCCCCCCGGATCACGAGAGCGTGGGCGGAGTCGACGCGGTAAAGCGGGACAATGTTTTCGACGGCATTATTTCTGTGCGATACACAACAGCGCAGTGGTGGACAAAGTAGAGGTTGTTTCATACCTGCTGCTCGGTCTGTGGTTGCTTTTCTGTTAAAGAAAGAAGTTTTCCTCACTGAAGTCACAGTTGATCATTTATTGTTTGGTTTTCTGGGAGAGCAAAGGTGTAGTTCAACCTTTATATTTTCACCAAAAGTAAACACGAGACAGATACAACGGGAAATAGCATTTATTTAAACACAAACAGACAGTAAACACGCCTCCTTATTTGAAATAGCTGCCCTAGCGAGCCATGGACGACTTTATGCTTTATTTTCGCGAATATGGTATGAACACACTCGCGAACACGGAAGTTCCGTGCGGAAGGAGTTGGCGTCGATGTCCGCTCCGACAGGGAACATCGACGAGGACACTGAGCCAATCCAGTGCCCTGCTCGTCGCTACGTCACCACTAAACTCGCCTCGTCTCGCTTGGACCCTGAGCGCTTGAGGTACCTAAAACGGCGCCCCCTACAACCGTGTAGCGGCCAGTGAGGACGCTCTACAACCGCACCGTGGCGAGGCGAGGCGAGTCTGACTAAAGCCGGACTTTTTCAAGCTCTGCTTTAACTTCTGCCACTAACCTCTGCTTAGTTCACACTTAACTTAACTTAGCCCAACTTATAAAAAAACAGCTAAAGGTTCCGAATTGCAATTTGCAAAGCGTCTTTTATTTCTTCTTCTCTTCCTCTTCCTCTGTCAGCCTCTCCGAGTGACTGGAAAGCAATGAGTCTTCCAGCCTCATCTTCTGCCTTCACTCCTCCTCATCTTCTGCTCCTCGCTCCTCCTCATCTTCTGCTCCTCGCTCCTCCTCATCTTCTGGCCCTCGCTCCTCCTCATCTTCTGGCCCTCGCTCCTCCTCATCTTCTGCTCCTCGCTCCTCCTGTCCCCCTCCACTCTCACTTCCTCACTCCACGCTGCCCAGATCTTCCACCACCTCAGTGGAGATCTCAGGCTCGGCCCTAAACAGGCCCACCAGCCTCCCCTCAGCCCAGGAGACAGGTACGACCCCCAGGGAACCTCTCATTGAGGCCTTTTCTCAGCCTCCACTGTGGATTCAATTGAATGAAATTGTACTGAACAGAAAGGAACTAAACTGAAGTTAATGTAACGTAACTTAACCTAATGGAACTTAACGTAACATAATGTAACTACATGTGGCTTAACTTAACATAACTTAACTTGCCACACGTTAACTTAACTTAACTTGACTATCTTGACTCAACATAACCTAACACAACTTGACTTGCCTTAGCGTAGCTTACCTTGTGTTATCTTAAGGACATTTAAGTTACATTAACACAATGTAACCTACAATCACTTGACTTGACTTGACTTTTCTTGCCATTGTACTTTCAAAACAACGAAATTCAGAGTGCAACTCCCTGGGTCGAAAAGAAATGACATTAAAACGTACACAGTAAAATACGATATTAGAGCGTAACATACAGTACTTCCTTCCCTTGCTGTGTGTTTCTCCCTCTTCCTTCCCATCTGTCCCCTCCAGCCTGGCAGAGTGAATGGACTCCTCCCAGATGTCAAGGCCCTCCTGCTCTGCCAGCTCTGTCCACCTTGTTTCTGCAGCCCTCTGCCAGCGACCCTGCGCAGCCTGCTGCTCCCAGTAAAAAGCAGAGCGTAGAGCTCCAATGTCACGCTGACAGCTGATGACCTGCTGCATGCCTGGCTGCTGCAAATTGACTTGATTTCATTTCCTAATCCAGTTCCTTTCCTGAAGTTTCACGCAGTCAATCAACGGATGTATCAAAGAGGAACTATGCAAAGTTTCATCAACAACCCCCAAAGGAAATTGCCAGCTGAGCATGGACAGTTTTGTCAGCATGCAGTAACACAAAATGTAGTTGTGGTTCTGGGGTCTCAGGGGGCGGAGTCTTTACCCTCTCGCCACTCGGCCACCTCCACCAACACTTCCAGGAGCGTTTCTTTCAGAAGCGTCTCAGAAGCGTAAAAAATGCGATCGTCAACTTCATCATGGAATCGTTCAGGCGGGAAATCAATGATTGGAAAACACGGAGAACAAATCTTTTTTATTGCACTGATTTGAGTGATTCGAACACTGCCTGTCCTGCACGTCGACGCTAAAACAAGCTTCTGCCCCCTGCAGGGCTCTCACGCTAATGCTAATGCTAACGCTAACGACGGCTTTTGATTTGGCTTCAGAAAGAATTCTAAAAAAGTGTCTCACTGATTGCGTCCCCATCGTCCTGCTGCTACGTCTTGTCATTTGCCAGCGTCCTCCTCTCTGTCCACCGGTGGGAGCCCCCGGGTCGACCCCCCCGCAGATCACATCCCATCGTCCTCTTCTGTGAATTCTGCTTCTATGTCTTCTGGACATCCTCCACCTCCTCGCCTCCCTCAGATCTTTACATCTCAAACTACCGTAGCGCTCTCCAGTGGCCAAGATGCAGGTACACAATGACAATGAGCAGTGCGCGAAGCTAATGTTCAGTATTCAGGGCGGTGGGGGTGAGAGGTATCCCTTCCTCCTGGTGTATGTATGTAGAGCTCAGCTCGAATTGGTTTGGATGCTTTTCCACTGGAAGTTAACTAGCTAGTTTATGGCTTCACGCTCCAGAAGTGTGGGCTTGTGGAGTTAAAACCGAAAACCACCGTCATCGAAAAAAAAAAACTGCCCTTACATTGAAAAATACATAAAAAAAATAGTCATATGAAGAAAACATGAAAAGATTGTGCTAAAAAAATAATGCTACAATACAATACAAGCCTTCCAACGTCAATGTTCCTTTTTAAATTTCACTTTTTTCCCATTCTAACATTTTAGCTTCCGTGCCAAGCATTTTATTTTCAGCGCCAAAGTTAAAGTCATAATTTTGCCTCCACAGAAAAGCAGAATGACATTCCTGCATGCGTACAGACAGAGCGCTCCACATGTGCACCGGTAGAACTGAACGGCTCAGATCTGAACTCAGAACTGAACGGCTCAGAACTGAACGGCTCAGAACTGAACTGTTTTCATCCCCAGCCTTCAGATTCCACTATGTTCACCCTTTTGCTACTTTTCTTTTGCTTCTTAGAATATAAAAGACAGTTGAGCACGTTGAGAGAAGAGGAGAGCCCGGTCACCGCCTCTAACGGTGAGTGTGTGTATTCAGTGTGTGACTGAGTTACCATCGCTGTCTGCTACACAGCTAACTGAACATTTCTGCATATTATTTAAGCTCTCAACCCCTCAGTTCCAGTCATTGGTTGGCAAGAGCCGCTCAAGACTCAACCACAGAGAGCAGACGCACACCACGGTGGTGTTGAGAGTGGCAAGGCAGCTCCTGGGTGAGTAACAATGAAATATTTGCATAAACAGAGAACAGGTTTTTTTTGTTTTTTTTGCATGCGTGGTCACAAATGGCTTCAATATCTAACCTTTTCTTAGTCTAATGCTGTGCATTCATCCAAAGTGTATTGATTAGATGCGTATGCAAAGTTGTTGTTTTTTTAAATAAATTTTGCAACATTGTTTTTTCATTTTTATTAATGTACATGTATGTGTATGTGTGTGTGTGTGTGTGTGTGAAACAAAGTTGGCGGTCAAACGCAGGATTGCCACCTTGTTATTGTCACTGTCAATCACCGTCGTACATCCGTGCTGGCGCCCCCTGGCTGCTGTCACACTCGATTTGTGCGACAACTGGGGAGAGCCGCAGCCATCACAGGCCACACACACAGACACGCACACACACACACACATTGTGAAACTAAACGTTGAATCTCATGTACCTTTATACACACTGAGGGGTTTATGTGATCTTCTGTTTTGTGTGACTTTCAACCAACACCAACTTCATGACTAACTGTCAAACACTGTGCATGAACTCTGGTTGGAAGAATGCACTTCTTAAACTGGAGGGGCAGAAATGAGTGAGAATGTGTTGTGAGATACCACTCAGCGCTGGTCTTGTCCCACTATTGTTTTAATCTTGCATTATTTTGCGGAACCTACATGACTCAAACTAAATGTGTGAATAAATGCATGTTTTAACCCTCTGGTGTAAGAAAACCAATTTAGAGACTTTTAGAGACTTTTCAGTGTCCTACAGAGTTTTAAAACCACATATTTTTAACCCTTAGCTGTAGTATAAAAGCAATTTATGTTCAACAAAAAGCTGTTGTAAATTCTATGCACCTCTAACTTAAAAAAAAAAAAACCCTGCTCAGTGTGGGGAAATTGTGAAATTTAAGAATTATTTTTGCCATCCTCAATTTTTGATATTTCTTTTCCCCACTTGTGTAAATTACAATATATATAATATAGAATAAATAAAGAGAAATTATTATTTTTTGGTGCATGTAAATCAGTGGAGTACCTAAAAACTCCCTCAATATATTTCAATCAGTGTCTTTTGTTACTATTAGTGCTGTTGTTACTATTTGATAGTATTCAAGCTGAAATGACAAGGCCACAAACAGGGCTAAAAAAAATAAATCTATAATGCGACTCGATGGTTAATTGTGTTTCCAACTGTAAATGTGACGAGTGACTGTAACGTTTCATGTATCTTCTCTTTAGATATGAAAAACCGACATCATTACAGTCATCAAGTCTAGTTGTTGAAGGTGCAACAGAGCCTCTCTTCTCTGGTCAGGTACAAACTGTTGGCAAAGAGTTCAATAAACCACCAGCAAATCAAACCATCGTTTGGGAGGAGCTACCAGAGTCATCCACTGCACAATGTTCTATCAGCAGTTCCTCACCATGGGCGCAGCAACCAAAGGCACCGCCGCCAGAAGCGGTGATGGATACACAAGTCAGCCTGGACCCATCAAAGTCTAGTTCGCCCGTAAAGAGTGAGTCTTCCACAGCTTTGGAAACTAATGGAGAAGTAGAGGCTGGAAAGAAGAATCTGTCGTCCACGTGGAAAACAGAAACTGCCCCTCCCCTTCTGTGTAGTGGACGTGTTTTGGAAAAAACATCAAATAAAGATGAGAAAGTAAACCAGAAGGAAACTCTTTACCCTAAAAGACATTCAGATTCTGAAGGAACGATGATTGAGAAGAAGATGGAGGAAATGGTTGAGGTCATACCATCGTGGCCCAGAGAGGCCAGTCGTCAGGGTTCACCTCTGAAGAACTACACAGTCTTTATCGTCATGGAACAAATGTGCTTGATTTTTATTTTGGATGTCCAAGCAAATCAAAAGTTCCTGGTTTCCCTTCTGTCTGTGAATTGGCATCTGTACCATGGCTGTACCATGAAGAACCAATTTTAGAGAAGCAACTTGGAAGGGAACTTTCATTCGACATTCCGTCAAGCACGGAGAGCGAAATCAAACTAAGTTGTCCAAAACAATTCTGCATACAAGGCATCCCATCCATTGTCCAGCCAACTGAAGGGCACTGTGGATCCAGCACGGAGCACTCGTCGTCCACTCTCTCCGAACCACCCGACTGCATCGAGGTTCAAGCGAGAAATGAAAGTTTGAGGAAAGAGTCGGCCAGAGATTGCAAACTCCAAGTGACACAATCGTTGGCAGACACAGACATCATTGAAAGTGGAATCTATAATCATGACATGGTGATTGCAGTTCCTGCCCTATTGTGTCCAAAACTACCTTGTGTCAGTGGAGCATCATTCACAATGGACCCTTCAACAAGCAACGCCAAGTTCAGTTGCATCAGTCTTATTCCGACATGCCCAGCCACTGTGAGTATTGCTGGATTTCCTTCAAAGCAAAAAACTGATGGCAAATCCTGGAACACCATGCAACCACTATTGTGGGACAGCGAAATAAAAGAGAAGCCTTTGGTCTTCAGTAGCCCAAAACTCATCCAAAAATCATCCATCTTTGGTTTTCCCTCTGTACGTAACCTAGATGTGAGCGCAAATATGGTTAGTCTTTCAAACACATGCTCAGAACCGTCATGGAAACCAGAATTTCCTCCAACCTCTTATGCAGAGGAACTGATAACGAGTAAGGAGCCGCTGTTTAGACCGAGAATGAAGGAAAAGCACCTGGCACTTGCTGGAAGTGAAGAACAAACAAGAGATGTGAGAACAGCTCAAACAATGTATTTACTTGCTCCATCTTGCCCTCTAAAAGCTCGGACATCAGGACTTCCCTCTTATTTGGATCCTCTCAATGTGCATCAATTACCAAATATCACCAAACTTCTACCACCGAGCCCCCAGGTTTCCAAAATACCAGGCTTCTCCTCCATTGCTGGAAATCTAAGTGTGGAATGGGTAAAGGAAAAGTCAAGACTTATTAAGAGACTTCCAGAAGAGATTGTTATTTTTGAGTACGTACATGACAACACGACATTAACAAAGAACGTTTCCCATATATCGTCCTGCCCAAAAATATCAAGCATGTCTGGTTTCCCATCCATTCTGAATCCCCAAGACATTTCTCCTGGACTAAATGTTGCCAATATCCTGCCTTTGTGTCCCAGATTGACCTCCATTCCTGGATTTGCATCAGTTGTACAATGCTTTGAAGAGGGTTGGGTTACAGCACATGGTCCGTTCATGCTGAGGCCACAAAAGAAAATTCTCTCTTCGATTTCCAACACACAGGTTAACTTTGACAAATCAAACATGTTTGCATTTGTTTCTTCTTGTCCAAGAGCCTCAAAGATTCCAGGCTTCCCCTCCAACCCTCAGTCCAATATGCTAAGTCTTGCTCAAGTTTGTCCCAAAGAGTCGAGTTTGCCCGGATTTGCAACCATTGGAGAGATTTCAGAGTTCCTGTGGAATTTTGCACCACTAACTTTGCGTTGTGATTCAGTGAAGAAAGAATGCATGATATTGAGTCCAACTATAGACGGAGAAACTGTGAAGAAGATGTCGGACTTGCGACCGTCTTGTCCAGAAGCTTCCAAGATCTACGGCTACCCCTCTGCTCCACTGACTAAATCCAAATGTATGTTCAATATGACAAGTCTTGCACATTGTTGCACATGCGCTTCAAGTATTGAAGGGTTTGGATCCATCTCGCTAACCCAAAGCACAGAGTGGCCAAATAAAGCAGAATCAGTTTTGCTGAAGCCGCAGACAAAGACAGCTGAGATTCTGCCTCCTTTGAGACAATACCAAGTTCATGACCACAAAATGAACAACATGGTGGCGTTAGCGCCAGTCTGTCCAAAAGAGGCCAGAGTAAGTGGCTTTCCCTCTGCCCAAGGTGCAACCAGACCACCCCATATGGTCAGCTTATACTCATCTGCTCCACGCATCTCAAGTGTCCCAGGTTTTCCCTCTGTACATAACCTAGGTGTGAGCGCAAATATGGTTAGTCTTTCAAACACATGCTCAGAACCGTCATTGAAACCAGAATTTACTTCGACTTCTTATGCAGAGGAACTGATAACGAGTAAGGAGCCGCTATTTAGACCAAGAATGAAGGAAAAGCACCTGGCACTTCCTGGAAGTGAAGAACAAACAAGAGATGTGAGAACAGCTCAAACAATGTTTTTACTTGCGCCATCTTGCCCTCTAAAAGCTCGGACATCAGGACTTCCCTCTTATTTGGATCCTCTCAATGTGCATCAATTACCAAATATCACCAAACTTCTACCACCGAGCCCCCAGGTTTCCAAAATACCAGGCTTCTCCTCCATTGCTGGAAATCTAAGTGTGGAATGGGTAACGGAAAAGTCAAGACTTATTAAGAGACTTCCAGAAGAGATTGTTATTTTTGAGTACGTACATGACAACACGACATTAACAAAGAACGTTTCCCATATATCGTCCTGCCCAAAAATATCAAGCATGTCTGGTTTCCCATCAATTCTGAATCCCCAAGACATTTCTTCTGGACTAAATGTTGCTAATATCCTGCCTTTGTGTCCCAGATTGACCTCAATTCCTGGATTTGCATCAGTTGTCCAATGCTTTGAAGAGGGTTGGGTTACAGCACATGGTCCGTTCATGCTGAGGTCACAAAAGAAAATTCTCTCTTCGATTTCCAACACACAGGTTAACTTTGACAAATCAAACATATTTGCATTTGTTTCTTCTTGTCCAAGAGCCTCAAAGATTCCAGGCTTCCCCTCCAACCCTCAGTCCAATATGCTAAGCCTTGCTCAAGTTTGTCCCAAACAGTCGAGTTTGCCCGGATTTGCAACCATTGGAGAGATTTCAGAGTTCCTGTGGAATTTTGCACCACTAACTTTGCGTTGTGATTCAGTGAAGAAAGAATGCATGATATTGAGTCCAACTATAGACGGAGAAACTGTGAAGAAGATGTTGGACTTGCGACCGTCTTGTCCAGAAGCTTCCAAGATCTTCGGCTACCCCTCTGCTCCACTGACTAAATCCAAATGGATGTTCAATATGACAAGTTTTGCACATTGTTGCACATGCGCTTCAAGTATTGAAGGGTTTGGATCCATCTCGCTAACCCAAAGCACAGAGTGGCCAAATAAAGCAGAATCAGTTTTGCTGAAGCCGCAGACAAAGACAGCTGAGATTCTGCCTCCTTTGAGACAATACCAAGTTCATGACCACAAAATGAGCAACATGGTGGCGTTAGCGCCAGTCTGTCCAAAAGAGGCCAGAGTAAGTGGCTTTCCCTCTGCCCAAGGTGCAACCAGACCACCCCATATGGTCAGCTTATACTCATCTGCTCCAGGCATTTCAAGTGTCCCAGGTTTTCCCTCTCTAAATGAACTAGATGTGAGCGCAAATATGGTTAGTCTTTCAAACACATGCTCAGAACCGTCATTGAAACCAGAATTTACTTCGACTTCTTATGCAGAGGAACTGATAACGAGTAAGGAGCCGCTATTTAGACCAAGAATGAAGGAAAAGCACCTGTCACTTCCTGGAAGTGAAGAACAAACAAGAGAACAAACAATGTTTTTACTTGCACCATCTTGCCCTCTAAAAGCTCGGACATCAGGACTTCCCTCTTATTTGGATCCTCTCAATGTGCATCAATTACCAAATATCACCAAACTTCTACCACCGAGCCCCCAGGTTTCCAAAATACCAGGCTTCTCCTCCATTGCTGGAAATCTAAGTGTGGAATGGGTAAAGGAAAAGTCAAGACTTATTAAGAGACTTCCAGAAGAGATTGTTATTTTTGAGTACGTACATGACAACACGACATTAACAAAGAACGTTTCCCATATATCGTCCTGCCCAAAAATATCAAGCATGTCTGGTTTCCCATCAATTCTGGATCCCCAAGACATTTCTCCTGGACTAAATGTTTCCAATATCCTGCCTTTGTGTCCCAGATTGACCTCAATTCCTGGATTTGCATCAGTTGTCCAATGCTTTGAAGAAGGTTGGGTTACAGCACATGGTCCGTTCATGCTGAGGTCACAAAAGAAAATTCTCTCTTCGATTTCCAACACACAAGTTAACTTTGACAAATCAAACATATTTGCATTTGTTTCTTCTTGTCCAAGAGCATCAAAGATTCCAGGCTTCCCCTCCAACCCTCAGTCCAATATGCTAAGTCTTGCTCAAGTTTGTCCCAAACAGTCGAGTTTGGCCGGATTTGCAACCATTGGAGAGATTTCAGAGTTCCTGTGGAATTTTGCACCACTAACTTTGCGTTGTGATTCAGTGAAGAAAGAATGCATCATATTGAGTCCAACTATAGACGGAGAAACTGTGAAGAAGATGTCGGACTTGCGACCATCTTGTCCAGAAGCTTCCAAGATCTACGGCTACCCCTCTGCTCCACTGACTAAATCCAAATGGATGTTCAACATGACAAGTTTTGCACATTGTTGCACATGCGCTTCAAGTATTGAAGGGTTTGGATCCATCTCGCTAACCCAAAGTACAGTTTGGCCAAATAAAGCAGAATCAGTTTTGCTGAAGCCGCAGACAAAGACAGCTGAGATTCTGCCTCCTTTGAGACAATACCAACTTCATGACCACAGAATGAACAACATGGTGGCGTTAGCGCCAGTCTGTCCAAAAGAGGCCAGAGTAAGTGGCTTTCCCTCTGCCCAAGGTGCAACCAGACCACCCCATATGGTCAGCTTATACTCATCTGCTCCACGCATTTCAAGTGTCCCAGGTTTTCCCTCTGCAAGAAAGCTTAGCATTGAATATACAGATCTGCCAACTACAACCGCATGCAACGATATCCTTTTTAAAATGGAGATCCGGCATGAGGAGGTCGTACTGTTTAAGAAGAAGCATCAGTGGTCTGAAGAGGACATGAAGTCCGTGCTAGCAATGGTCTCATCCTGTCCTAAGTTGACTGGAATCTATGGTTTGGCCTGCTTGTCTCAACGGAACTCGTCAGAGAAAGATCCAGGACATTTTCGCTGTTCTAGTGCCACAAGACATTCTAAAGACTTCTTGGATTCAGGTGTTCTCTCACCACCTGTCAACAGACTGAGTGCACCATCTATAAATGGTGAGACAACAGTCATAAGACATGCTTATTAATTTTCAGTGTTGTTGTTTTGTTTTTAGATGTTTTATTACATAATGCGCTTACTTTTATGACAGAGGAAACATTCAGTGGGGGTGCAAAGAAAAACATAGACCTTTGTGTTGGTGAAAGGTAAGCAGAAGAATTGTCACTTTGTCGCATGGCTATGACCTCGAGTGTTCACATGGCAATATTTTGCATGATACATTTTAGGCTTAATCTCGGACTTTTATATCAAATTTCAAAAAATTCCTCTGAGCTCCCCTCAAAATCCCCATTTGTCTTTTTAAGCAATTTGCAGTTTGAGAAGATAGCAGCAGAAGAACACCAGCCAGTAAAGAATTCACCAGACACAGCAGATTCTGCTAAGATCTTGGGTTGGGAAGTTCTAGAGCCAGACAGAACAGTTAAAGTAAAGCAGATGAAATCAAAAGAGGACGTGTCAGGATTAGTTGTGTCGATATTGGGTGTTTTTCACAAAGGGTAAGTTTAAGACTGACCACATGACATCAGCGCATGCAGCTTAACAAGTAACACTTCAATGATTGACTGTCTCAGCTAAATTACTGACTGAAGTGGAGATGTGCTTTACTTTTTATGTTGACTTTGTCCAAGTCAAATTATTTTGTTACAAAATGTCTTCCTTAGATTTTTACTTTCTCTTAATAGTTTCACATTTGACAAATCCGTTGTGTTGCATTTGCAGAGATTCAGATATAATTCACTCACTTCAGTATTCACTTCTTACAGTTATGAAACCGTAGCATCCATTTTGGGGCCACCATCCTCTATCACATCAAAAGTGGATGGCCAAGACGTGGCTCTGTCCTCTATGGATTCCAGAGACTTGGCATCGACACCTTCCGTTGAGTTTTTCTCTCATTTGGTGGAAAGAGATCCTTGTGAGCAGGAGGAACAAGAGGGTCGTTGTAAAATAAGTTTCTCCAAAGATTTCATAGCAAATCCAGTGAGTGCTGAGCCTTGCATGCAGGGATCAAAAGAGGATGGAACGCAGTCCCAACCACCAGGTTGTCATAGCAGAAGTTCTTTGATGGCTTCAAGCGGGAGAAAGTCGTCCTCTCTGGAAGAAACTGATGGATCAAAAATCAGTCGTAAAGAGCTAAGTGGTAATGGGGCAACGCCTGCTCATTGTCGTGAAAAGGAACAATCAATCAAAGGGAAGCTCACTGGTCCAACGTCGGTGAACAATAGAAAGTTGTTAGCGAGACACCCTATCACAGCAGCAGAGGATAAGATTAGAGCTGCGTCACCTTTTCTGCAAGTGGATAACGTGAGGTGAGTGAGTGGTCATGGTGTGCGTTTGATGGACACATTTTTCTTGGTAGCTCAAGAGTGACAAGAAATTGGCATGCTCCTTTATTTTGTGAAAGCTCTGTGGACCGTATTCACAGGACATGCATTGGCAATCCACCAAGTTAGTGTACAGATAGTGCACTGCACAGATAGCATGTCTTTGCTTGCCAGTAGTGTGCGTGCTTACCTTGATTATCATCAATGTACTGTTTAATAAAGTGCTTGTAGCCCTTTGTTTGGTTCCTTTTGGCAATGCTGACTTTGTCTCCTGACCATTATTTCATTTAGTCCAAAGGAACTGGTTGGGGAGAACGCAGATTTGTGTTGGCGATAGTTTTCAATGCAGACTTGCTTGCTCAGCCATGCTCAAGATAGCCATCCTGTGGATAAGGTCCATGGACTGCATTGTGAAGTGGTGCAATGTTTTTCTTCTATTTTTTAGATTTAGGTTTCTTGCGCTGTGTTTGCCATGGATTGAATTAGTCACGTGATGCATGTTTGATCCACGAATTGATTTTCTTGTGCGTTTTATATCAAGCACACTGTTTGATCTTTGTCTTGCCAGCATGATGGATTGTGGATTGAAGTATTTTCCGGAAAAAATAAGAAGGTCAAAAATAAGTTCTGAAGTTTTTCCTTTCTTTTCTTAAGCAAAGAACAATCAAGCATGGAAGGAATGTCTGACACTAAACTGCAGCCTCCATCAAACCTGTCACTGAATGATTTTGCTGCCTGTCGACGAGGCAGGAAGTCCAAGGAAACTTCTCCCAAACTCCAAAAGCGTGCATGCAATGAGGAAAGAGATGCTTTTCCCGTCAGACCACTCAGAAGGAAGGACAGTTCAGCATCACGCCGTAAAGAAAACAGCCGTGGTCCAAATAAATGTTCCACCGACCATTTCTCTGACGGTCGCTTCAAACAGAGTTCAGACGCTGAAACATCAAAAGTTGTCGTCCCACCAGAAGACATGCAACATAATACTGGGAGGCATATTCATGTTGATTTTCCAGAGAAAACCTTAAGATCTTCTAGCTTGCCAGTACCTAAACCAAGGACGAAGAAACATCCTGGTGGTTTATTTGTGGATGATGACGTGACTCATGACGTACCAGCTGATTGTCTCCCCACTGACCAGGAATCAGACCAACAGGATGGACCGTCAATCTCGCCCGTTCCATTACCTCGAGCCAAAAAACGACTCAGTGCTTCTTATTCAGCGAGCATCCAATACGAATATGGATCACCCATCGAACAAAGTGAGGCATCTCTGAAAAACACAACAGCTATTCTGACGTCTAACGAGACAACGGAAGACTTGACGTCCCCGAACTCCGCTGTGATCTCTGGAGGATGTGCCTCAATCCAAGGTGGAGGAGACTGCTCATCCGAGGTGGAGAGGGAGGTCCTTGCAGCCATGGCAGAGGAGGAATTCTCGTACTCTGACTCACAAGAAGACAAAGAAAAAGCAAGAGATGAAATCATTGAAGGCTGGTCCTTGGCAGATCAGTGTGGTGTCATTGACCACTTTGAGCAGGATGCCATGCCTGGACTGCCCGGCACTGATAACGTTCTGGAGGACGATATTGACCAGTCTTTTGCTGGCGATGATTGGCTTTGCGTAACAGTTGACAAAGATGTTGAACTTGAATCGAAAAACGAAGTGAAGTGCGAAGAGGTGGACTTTGGATTTGTGTCTATAGATGTAGCTGCTGGTTCTTTGCAGGACGAAAGGTAAGATTGCTGATTGAGGTGTTGGACTGACTGCACTGTAACTGGATAGAACTATGATAGATGACGATGTATTTCCATATTTATCTTCTTATAACACGTCTTGGCCTTTTAACTACCGTAGTTTCCATGCATTGAAAAAAACAAAAACTTAGATTGATTGCAACATTTTTATGCAGTTTTTGGGTGGTGTCGTAGTTTTCCAGTGTATTGAATTTGTGCTCTGTGTTTGTGTTTTTACAGGCAAAATGATGGCGTTGGCCTCAAACTTAATGAACCAAAAACTCAAAAATCACCTGCAGATGGTGCTGAAGTATGTCATCAGTTCACTTGGTGTTATTCCGATAATATAAACTGAATCAAATTGATAATGTATGTTATAATCAGATGTTGCTGGTCAAATTTCTACTGCCTTATTTTCTCCAAAATAATTTCTACAGCTGAAATAACTTTTCTTTGTCTTCTCCTGATGTGCTGTCATTTGCAGACTTTGGCCACTAAAAAAAAAAAAAAAAAAAAAAAAAGATCTTTTTTTGTTTCCTACAGCCATTTTATTTGTGTGTGTTGTAGTTGATGTCGTTGGCCTCTCCCAGCTTGGTGAGTTCCAGTCAGTCTCTCCTGGAATGGGCTCAGGAAGTCACAAAGTGTCACAAGGCGGTGAAGATCACCAACTTCAGTACATCCTGGAGGAACGGCCTCGGCTTTTGCGCCATCTTACATCATTTCCATCCAGAAAAATGTACATCATTTCCATCCAGAAAAATGTATATAAATATATATATATATATATATATATATATATATATATATATATATATATATATATATATTTAAAAGCATTCATGATGGGCCAACTCAGTCTGCATTGTAAATAATATTCCTGTTTTCTGAATTTCCTGTCACTTATTTGTGTTTTATGCATTTTCCCTTTCTGTAGTAACTACCAAATGCTAGACCCCTATGACATCAAGCAAAACAACAAAAAGGTGACGTGTCATTAAAACTCTTTTTTTTTTTTAAGTTAGCCCCTCCCCCAAAATTATTGTATAATAATTCCCCATATGATCCTCTTTTTTTTTTTTTTGCATTCGATGGATTCCATGAACTCGGCATTTCCAGACTCATGGACCCCTCGGACATGACCTTGCCGCCAGTGCCTGACCAGCTCATTGTCATGACCTACCTGAACCAGATCCGCACCCATTTCATGGGCCAGGAGCTGAGCGTGCTCCACATAGAGAAGGACAGCGGTGAGTCCAGCTACGCGGTTGCGGCTGAAAAGCGGGAGAGTCAAGACGACCTGGAGACCAACATCCGGTACTGTGCTCAGAAGCTCCAGGAGGGAGGGCTGAGTCTGGAGTCAGTTGGAGGTGCAACCAAGAGGGACAGCGGCTCCAGTCGGGACGTGGTCCCACCTCCCAGAGCCAAATGGCAGCGGGCGGCTGGTTCAGGTGGGGCTCCGCCAGCACCCGTCGCCCCTCCCAGGATTCAGCTTTTTTCCAAATCGAGTTTTTTCCGCGTCAAAGACGCCGATCTGGTCAGGAAGCGTCGGTCACAGAAGAGAAGCGGATCGGCGGAGGATGGAAGCGCATCACCAGTAGGACGACGCCCTGGTCTTTTCTCTTGTTTGGTTTTTTTTACATTTAATCTTAACGGTTTTTGGTGGGGTTTTTTTCCCCCACAAAGTAAAAGGCTTCTATTTGTCTTCTCTTTTCTTGTCAGGAAATTGCAGGACAAGATGCTGCAGTTACGAGGAAGAAGTCGGAAATGCGTGAGTTGGACCCAGAAAAGTTCCTGAAGCAGAAGTCAGAATAGATTTCTATTTGTCTCATGTCACAGTCCACGGCAGTGACATGTTGGTGTGGCAGAACCAGACGTGATTGTGCGTTACAAGCAATAAAGTGTAAAAAAAAAAAAAAAAAGCCAAGTTAAATATAACTTTTACAAAACACAGTAAAAAAGATTGACAAGTACAGATAAGGTTGTTTGAAGTGTTATGCAATATAAAGTCATATGATATAATCAGTTGCAACCAATGGAATGCAAAGTATGACACTATGCCATTTAGTTATAATAAAAGTATCAACAGCAATAGTAATAACAGTAATAGTGCAATCATAAAAGGGCAATAGTGCAGTATAACATAATAAACATACACACTTATTTCAATGACTACCCTAATGAGTATTCGAGGAACATTTTTAGCTGTTTTTTTGTATAATGATGCAGTTTATTTTTTCTGTCTCCACAGTCGAACCCGAGTCTGTGGTTGAAGAGGGAAAAACAGACAGCCAGGTAATCCAGTCCTCGCTTGTCCAGTGTTGATGACTGCTTCTAAATGAAAACTTCGTGCCCAAATGGTGATGCAAAAAAAAAAACAAAAAAACCCTGTTTGTCTGTTTACTGTGTTGCTGTACGCTAGGACCCCAGTCAGTACGTGCTGAATCAGATCGACGCACTGGAGGCCGAGCAGAACCACATCGACAACCGAGCAGCTGTGGTGGAGAGGAAACTCAGAAACCTCCTTGAAACAGGTACCTGTATCACAATCTGTTAGGGCTGCAAAGCTAGCCTAGCACCGCTAGTAAGGCTCTCTCTGTTGCGGCTACAAAGCTAGCCTAGCACCGCTAGTAAGGCTCTCTCTGTTGCGGCTACAAAGCTAGCCTAGCACCGCTAGTAAGGCTCTCTCTGTTGCGGCTACAAAGCTAGCCTAGCACCGCTAGCGAGGCTCTCTCCCTACGTGTAGCAGTTTACGCGGCAGTGAGTTGAACCTTACCTGGGTGTGCGCCACTGACCTAAGAGATTGAAGGAAGGCTAATGGAATTTGGTGACTCACCCAGCCAGGCTAAAGTGACGGCGACGTACGCTGCTAACCCCATGCTCGTCTTGGCCGCGTCTCTCGGCGTTTGGCCTGGTGGATCCGTGTCGAGTGTTGAGGTCCAGTTAACGGTTTTGATTTTTAAGAAATGTGTATTTACAATGTCTCTTCGGTGTGGGTCTCAGAAACTGCGTTTCCATGACCCCTAGAATTGCGCAAAACCTAAATATGGCCATTATAAACTGGTGATGGAAACAGCTCCACTTGGAAAAACCTCTCAAGTATTGTCAGCAGTCGTCAGCGTAGGCGCGTCGCTGACGTCAAGCTTGTTTTCCCTGCAGGCAGCGACAGTGTGGAGGAGGAGCGACTCATACAGGAGTGGTTCACGCTGGTCAATAAGAAGAATGCGTTAATCAGGAGACACGATCACCTGCAACTGCTGTAAGACATCCCATAATTAGACACACCATTGGACAGGTTGGACAGTGCAAAGAGATTGAATTGGAAGTCGGAGAGCTTTGCAGACTGGAGTTCTTGCAAAGGAATCGTTGGTATTTCAACGGTTCACCCGACATTCCAAGACTCAGAGTTATTTTCCACATTTGTCACTTGGACTGCAAACATGTACACTCACTGTGAAAAGTGTGTATTGAGGTGTGTTTGTTCCACTCGAAAAAGGAACCCGACTGGACCCCATCTTTTAAAAATCACTTTATTGTCAGTCTGGGTTTTCATCAGTTGGTTTAGATTCGATAAAAATGGAACCATTTGACAAGACAGAGCGACACTGGGACTGTAAGAGGTTGGTAAAAACCACCAGGTGGTTCTCAAGCTCAGACTTGAAAGACGTCTTCTGTTTGGCAGACTGGAGGAGCAGGACTTGGAGAGAAGGTTTCAGCTGTTAAACAAAGAGCTGAGGGACATGATGGAGGTTGAAGGTACGATTCTCCTTGCAAGCCGGCTGTGGCGTAAGGCAAACGGCATCGATGAAATCAAAAGCACAATGGTTGTCAAATTTTGCACATATACCAAAAAAAAAAAAAAAAAAAAAAAAAGTTTCATCATCCTTCAGTTTTTTTGCTTCTTTTCTTTCCTGGTTGTGCAGAGTGGCAGAAGAGTCAAGCCCACAAAGTGAGGGAGCAGCTGCT
The DNA here is from genome assembly GCA_009823395.1 of Thamnaconus septentrionalis. Lineage (NCBI taxonomy): Eukaryota > Metazoa > Chordata > Actinopteri > Tetraodontiformes > Monacanthidae > Thamnaconus > Thamnaconus septentrionalis. The sequence continues at coordinate 27,976,926 of CM020503.1, forward strand.
GCTGCAGGAGCTGGTTTCACTGGTCGACCAGAGAGATGAACTGGTTCACAATATAGATGCAAAGGAGAGAAGGTAACTTCCTGCTGGCCTTTCTATACATACAGTACTAGCCAGAATATTAGAATATCCTGAAAAGGTTGTTGTATTTCTGCAATTCAACTTAAAGGTGAATGTGACATATTATATAAAGGAATAATATGCAAATCAATATATTTCAAGTTTTTATTTCTTTGGATTTTGCTGATCAGGTCTTGCAGCTTAAAAAAAAAAAACTCAAATTTTATAATAATTTTCTGAGTTTGTGGCTTTGTGGTTTTAATAAGCTGAAAATCTTAATCAGCAAAGTTACAACAAGGAACTGCTTGAGATGTCAATTTGCGTGGAATGGCTCAATAAAATGTATTGCTTTCATCTTTTATGTTAAATTGCCAAAATAAAACAACTTTTACTGGATATTCTCATTATTCGGGTACTACCTGTATATGTATATATACATACATAGGGTGTTGAATCAGTACTTTTACTTTGATCACCACAGCAGTATCCATAGTTTTCCTAAAGTACAGAATGAGGATACTTTTGCCACCTCTGGTCCTCTGTATTCCATGTATCTGGAGGTTGTGTGGGCTGGGCTGGACTATTCCACCATCTCAGCACCACCCCATTAACTCTGTTGTTCTCCTGGTTCTTCTGGTTCTCCTGCTTCTCCTGGTTCTCCTGGTTCTCCTGGTTCTCCTGGTTCTCCTGGTTCTTCTGGTTCTCCTGGTTCTCCTGGTTCTCCTGGTTCTCCTGGTTCTCCTGGTTCTCCTGGTTCTCCTGGTTCTCCTGGTTCTTCTGGTTCTCCTGGTTCTCCTGGTTCTTCTGGTTCTCCTGGTTCTCCTGGTTCTCCTGGTTCTCCTGGAGCAGAGCTGTGGAGGAGGACGAGCGTCTGGAGAGAGGCCTGGAGCAGCGGAGGAGGAAGTACGCCAGGCAGCAGAGAGACAAGTGTTTGATGCAGTGACGCAACACAACGACCTCTAGGGGGCAGCGGCTTCTCAACCTGTGGGTCTCGACACCAAAAGTGGGTCGTGGAGCTGTTTTCATTAGGTCGAGGCTTCGTGGGCAGTTTCCAGTAGTTTCTTATATGTGTGTGTGTGTGTGTGTGTGTGTGTGTGTGTGTGTGTGTGTGTGTGTGTGTGTGTGTGTATATATATATTTATATATATATACACATGGAGAGAAAAAGAGAGAGAGAGAGAGAGACAGAGAGAGGGAATGTTGGTCATTTATTCTGCAGGACTCACAGACGGACTTGATAGAAAGTGTTTGGTGTTTTAATTGATGTGGAATAATTTTGGGTCTTTGCGACTTCCTGGTGAGGAAAGAAGTGACGATGGTCCCGACTCTCCACCCAGTTGAGAACCACTGGTGCGACTGTGCTGGTGTGACTCGAATTAGTTTGACTGAGTTTCCCACTGAAAGCATGAAAAACAGAGGAAGCGGTTTTCTTTCAGTTTATTTAAGTTTATTTCTCACCAGTGAGATGAACTCGCTGGTTCAGAACCAGAGGCGCCGACCCTCCGGAACCAACCTGGAAAGGTTGAGCGCCACCCACTGGCCAATCAGCATTCCTCAGTGGTGAGAATTACATTACCATGGAGGGGTGTTGCAGCTGTTGAATGTTCATATTTTTGGTAAAAAAAATAATAATAAAAAGAAATGTGACATGGCAGCACTGTGAGAACATCTGCTGAATTAGATTTTGTTTGCGTTCTGTTGTTTGGACAATACAACCTGTTTTAAAAACCTTTGTACGTCTCTGTTTTTTTTAATTTGTTTATTTTATGAACATAAGAGACTGAATGCATCAGCATGCAGGTCAGGTATTATTCAAATATAAAATCAAAGTTTAGCCACTGCACACTGCACACTGCACCCAGGCCCTCAGACCCCCAGGCCCCCAGGCCACCAGGCCAACAGGCCAACAGGCCCTCAGACCACCAGGCCAACAGGGCCCCAGGCCCCTAGGCCACCGGGCCCCCAGACCACCAGGCCAACAGGGCCCCAGGCCCCTAGGCCACCGGGCCCCCAGACCACTGGGCACCCAGGCTCCCAGGCTCCCGGGCCAACAGGCCCCCAGGCCCCCAGGCCACCAGACGACCAGGCCAACAGGGCCCCAGGCCCCTAGGCCACCGGGCCCCCAGACCACCGGGCACCCAGGCTCAGGCCCCGGGCCAGGCCCCAGCCCCAGGCCCCTAGGCCACCAGGGCCCCCAGACCACTGGCACAGGGCCCCAGGCCCCTCCACCGGGCCAGACAGGCCCCAGGCTCCCAGACCCCAGGCCAACAGGCTCCCAGGCCACCAGTCCACCAGGCCCCTAGGCCACCAGCCCCCTAGGCCCCCAGACCACCAGGCCAACAGGGCCCCAGGCCCTAGGCCACCGGGCCCCCAGACCCCCAGACCACCAGGCTACCCAGACCCCCAGGCCACCAGACCACCAGGCCCCCAGACCACCGGGCCCCAAGGCCACCAGGCCCCCAGACCTTATTGATGAGGAATAAGAAAAGATTCTGGTCCTGAGACTCCACCAGTTGAGAACCACTGGTTCTAAATCATCATGTTAATCTTCCCAGGAATTTTGTTTCCCTCCAAAATAGAAACTGCTGTCATCTGTAAAGCTCAGCATTTCTCTATTAGAAGAAAGAGGAAGTGAAAAAAAAGTCTTGCCCAATAGCTTGAAATGTTTTCGCAGTCTTGGAACAAAACAAACAGTTTGTCAATGATGCCCAAGTCTGTCACTGTCACTGTGTCTCCAATCACTGCCAGCTTTCAAACCAACGTCAACCAGACTTCCAGTTTGTGGAGGAAGGAAAAAAAAAAAAAAGGAATCAACTGAACACGAAATTAAAGCTGATGAGTTTTACCACTGCAAAGCAAGAAAAAGAAATCTCTGCATTTGAGTGGGGTTGAGTTGAATTCATGTCAACAATGCAATACATATGGTCCAGATCGATCAAAAATACTTTATTACTTTATTCCTCTGTGAGAAAGCGGCGGCGCGTCAACCCAGGAAGCCAGGAGGTCAGTGAATGCAGCACGGGAGGAGGGAACTGCTTCAGCTGCGTTCATGTTGGCTTGAGTCACCATGACATGAAGCAGAGCGACGGGTCGGTCCTGAGCTGACCTGCAGTCATGGCTGTGTGTCAACTCTGCCTCTTGGTCTTTCCCATTTGGATGTGGAATCGTGATATATTGTTGTCTGTCTGTGAAACACAACACAAAGCCGAGGAGGGTGAGTGCGAATGCGTTACTTTAAAAAAAAAATTTTTTTTTTTTTTAATAAATGTATAGAAATACAAGTATCCTCATGGTTCCTTCAGATGGAGTCATTTTAAAGTATTTTATTGAACAAGCAGCACTGCAAAATGCAATTTAAATGAACTTTTGTGAAAATAAAATCCCTTTACAAGTGCTGGTAAATAAATGACATTATATTACATTGTATTACTTCTCATTTTATATTGTTTCATGTATATTTTTTGTATTTTTTACAGTTAAGTAATTTATTATATAATATTGTTAAAAACTGAAATAAATTGTGGAACATATCTGAAAAATATATATATATATATATATATATATATATATATATATATATATATATATATATATGTACATATATACACACACACACACACACACACAAAAAAAGCAATTCCCAAATGTTACTATTGGCAACTTTGGTGGTGTTTGATTGGCTGGTAGCACTATATTCTATTTATGTTTTCTCAGTAAACGTATAAACTGAAAAAAAACAACTTTATTTTGTCATTCTTTAGTCTGCAGTGCCATTTTAAATGCAAAAAAAATATCGTCATGCGTTATGGAGAGTTCCATTTTTTCGCAAGTGTAATCAGCCGAACGCAGCGGAAAATGAAGCAGAGAAAGGAGGAAGGAAGCCGAGATGCTGATGAGAAGATTGCTGAAAATAAACTTGGAATAATGAGTCATTTGGAAAAGTGAAAGCAAAGAGAAAATGTTTGTGGTCCTAAGTGCAGTGAGTGCCCCCAGTGATGGTCACTCCCTCTTCTCTTCTGTGTCCAGTGGAGATTTTCCATTCTGACAAACAAGAGACACAGAGGTGGAGCTCGGAACCTCCGGGAGAAGTAAGTCACGACTGATCCGCCAACTACCACTCTGTAGTTTGCGGCTCACTGTAAGAGTGTGCAATGTGTAATAAACAACACAAAACGAGTCCCATCGGCCTACACAGACTCACCGTGTAGAAGTTTTACTTTCAGTGGCCAAAATAAGCAATATGGAGTTGATCTAGCTCAGGCGTGGGCAAACTGTGGCCCGGGGGCGCATATGTGGCCCCTTAAAGCTTTATAATCCGGCCGGCCGCTGAAATTGAAGAAATGATACTAACAGTCAGTTGGTCATAAAATAGTTATATAGAATAAAATATTTTCCCAGTGTTTTCAGAGTCGTTTCAATAAAGAGCTGAACACCCTGGTGGTTCTAGGTGGTTCTAGGTGGTTCTGATGGTTCTGGATGGTTCTAAGAGCTAAACACCCTGGTGGTTCTGGATGGTTCTAGATGGTTCTGGGTGGTTCTAAGAGCTGAACACCCTGGTGGTTCTAGGTGGTTCTGGATTGTTCTGGGTGGTTCTGGTTGGTTCTGGATGGTTCTAAGAGCTAAACCCCCTGGTGGTTCTGGATGGTTCTAGATGGTTCTGGGTGGTTCTAAGAGCTGAACACCATGGTGGTTCTAGGTGGTTCGGGATGGTTCTGGATGGTTCTGGATGGTTCTAAGAGCTAAACACCCTGGTGGTCCAGGGGTGGTTCTGGGTTGGTTCTGGTTCCATTGACATTCCAGCAACATGTTTCCTCCATGACATCCCAGGATAGATTGTTTCCTCCTATGGTGGCTCACCAGAACACTCCATCCATCTGCTGCTGCTCCGCTACCCCCCTCTGGCACACTGTAGAACCTGATGTAGTCATTTGCACACCTTCCTAATGCAATCAAGCAAACTGCTGAATGATTTTATTCTAGGAAAATATTCATTTGAATCATTCGTGTTTGACAAGGTTTTAAGGTTTTACTGAAAGAAAGTTTACTTGACGTTTACGTAACATTTACTGAAGAGTATTCAGGGTGGTAGGATTATTGTAACTATTGTAACTGAAAGGATTACTATTACCAACAAACAAAGTAAGTGCAGATTAGAGTTGAGTGAGCAAAAACAGGCAGGTTTTTATCGATTGTAGTGAAAAACAAATAAATCCCTGTTGTTTTGTTTACATTCCATCTGGTCAGTCTTGTACCACCAGTACTGCTGTGTGTGTCTACCTGTAGTTTACCACTCACATTCTTTTCCCAGTGGACTCAGGTCCACATGAGGCTCGGTTCCAGAAACGCCGCTCCGGTGCTCCAAGCCTGCCGGGGACGCGTTCGGCGAACGGCGTTGAGTCCGTGGATGGAGCGGAAAGGCGGCCGCTTCCTGCTGATGGATGTGACATTCACCCAGGAAGAGGAGGAGGAGGAGGAATCCTCCGGCCGGCTCGGCCCAGTACGGGTCCACCTGGTGGACACGGACGTGCCCGTCAGCAGGTTCCAGCGCGGTGGCTCAGCGTTGGACCTCCAGGCCAGCAGGCCCTTCCCAGCCTCGGTCTCTCCACTTCAGATAGCCGACTACATGAACCGCAGCCTGGGCCTGGACCTGGGCCCGGTGAGCCGCAGGGGCTTCCACCTGGCCTTCACCTACTCGGGGACCTGCGTGCTGCTGACCTCCATCAGGCTCTACTACAGGAGGTGTCCCACCATCACGGAGCGACTGGCCCTGTTCCAGGGAGCGGGGGCCGGATCGGGCCCCCTGACGGGTGTCTGTGTGAGGGGGGCATCCGAGGTGTCTCGGCCAATCAGAGAGTGTGGCGTGGAGGGAGTCTGGGCTCCGATGGAAGGGAGGTGCGCCTGTCAACCAGGGCATCAAGTCATCAATGGCAGCTGCAAAGGTACGACCTGGGCTGGGTCTCAATCCAGGGTCTGCATCCTTGGAAGGAAGCGTCCTCCATCTGAAGGAAGCGTCCTCCAAGGACCCGGCCCAGAAGGACCAACCCAAACCCCGCCTCCCCGGTAACCACACGGGACGGTCTAGCCTTCAGCGTATTTCCTGGTTGCGTCACCGCCGTTCCCTCCTGCTGGCCAACCCCGGAAGTGACGTTTTCATAGCATCAAGCTAACCATTGGTTGGTTGGATGTTCAAATCAGTAAAAACCCTGCGTTAAAAACTGAATATTTGATGTGAAATTCCAAAACTTAAATTTATACGTTGTGTCTTTGCCAGTAGATGGCGCTAATTTCAGCTGACTTCCCAGGATCCCAGGATGCTTTGCAGCAGCACGCAAAGCATCCTGGGATACAGAAGGAGATGAAGGATAGTAGCGGTGTAGCCTTGGTGCTAACAGTAGGGTGCATTTGGAGCGTCCTTCTGACTTCTGGGAATTGGGAGGAGCCTTCACGCAGTGCTATGACGCAACTTCCTTTCAAAATGCAGCCTTGGAAGGATGCAGAGCCTGGATTGAGACGCAGCATTGGTCTGATGGGATGATTTCTTTGGTAACACTTCCACGAAGGTTTATTGCATAAGGAATTATGAGTGCCTGATAATGCATTAAAATGCCGTTATTTTATTTTTTCTAATATTCTTTTTCTTGCAAAATGTAGGATGAATAGGATACACGTTTCTCACGAGGCAATCGTATATATATATATTTTTTGATCTCCGCTTTTTGTTGTCCTATGACGAATGTCATCAGACACCAAACAGAAAGAAACGTCATCGGTGTTGACAAACTGCGTGATGCCAACCAAGTTCACAGAGTTACTGTGTTAAAACCCCCCCCCCCCAAACTAACAACATGCGGTATCATCATGACGCCCCTGTACCGCTGTCATCCTGTGTCTCACCAGCCTGTGCTGTGGGCTACTACAAGCCGGCCAATCAGAGCGGTGCATGCTCTCCGTGCCCGGCCAATAGCAACACTCGGGGGGAGGGATCGGCGCAGTGCCTCTGCCTCCAGGGATTCAGCCGCCTGCCCACCGACCCCGAGCACCTCGGCTGCACAGGTGAGGAATACTGCACCAAAACATCTCCAGTTTACTGTCCTACTGTCTGACGTGCTCCATTATATTCATTTATTTATTTATCAAATTTCTTCATTTCTTTTTAATTCATATCATTTTCTTCCGCTTTGCACTATATCTCTGCCGTAATGATGGAAACTTCCCCTAATGTGTGATTAATAAAGGCATTCTATTCTATTCTATTCTATTGTGTTATTCTATTCTGTTGGCTGTCTGCATAATCTTTTTTCACATTCAATTTCCATCCAATCAGAGCTATTCCTGCCAGTTTAGATGAACATATGGTATATATATATATATATATATATATATATATATACTGTATGTATGGTGGATGTCAACAACAAGAGGCTCAGTGTGATTGTACACACTTCGCAGCCCATGGAGATCCACAGATTTCCAAAATTGATCCAATTTTTTTTAGTGCATTTCAAATTAATTAAATTTCAATCAGTGCTTCTACTTTTACCACGGTATCCATACTTTTACTGAAGTACACAATCAGAGTAGTTTTGCCACCTCTGTATATGTATTTCAGAATTGGCTCGTTAGATGTTGCGGTGATCTTTTTTAATTTTTTTTTTTTTAGTATTCTTCTTCTTCCTACTTCAGCGTTCGAGTGACAATGAAGCAGAGTTATTAACTGATGGTGGAAGTGCTGCTCTGTCACTGTGTAGTCAACTTGTCCGTAGCACAATGGCATTTTTTGACCATCCGCTCTATTTCTGCATTTACGGTACTTTTCTCTTTTTATAGCAGCGTTTCTCAACTGGTGGCTCGCAACCCCAAAAGTGGATGGTGGAGCAGTTTTGATTGGGTCACAGCTTCATGGACAGTTTCCCCTTCTTTTTTGTTAAGGGATTTTAACATATACAGTGTATACTTATATATATATGTCGTATATAAAGTCCCAGTGATTGCGCCCAGGAGTCATTGGGTGATCTAAGCAGCCCAACCCTGAATCCTGGGTGCCACGCAGGGAGGTGATGGGGACTGATGGTCTGACTTTGGTCTGACCCGGCCGGGGATTGAACCCCCAACCTACCAGGGTCAGGGTGGACACTCTGCCACTGGACTGCCGGGCTGGTTAAAAAGTGCTGATGGTCCTGAGACTCCAGCAGCGGAGACCAGACGTGCTTTTCTTCACCTCCTCCTTCTCCTCACTGTGGTCCACAGCGCCACCCTCTGCCCCGACAAACCTAGCAG